>JALIGW010000010.1:12860918-13060918 GCA_023053685.1 Diadophis punctatus similis | reverse complement strand
TGTTTGCACAACTATCAATGACTCTCCTCTCTCCTCTTCTGTTGCTTTCATGCTTCTTCCTTCTGGAATTTTGGATATATCGGCCTTTAAAACTTTAACATAAAAATCAGTATCTTTCATTATCGTGTTGAGCAGGTATCTCTTTTCCAGATGTCTCACCACTATCCCCGTTGGGGCATCCCATTTGTACTGTAGGTTCTGTTTTTTAAGTTATTCAACCAGAAAAGTATAATCCTTTCTGGCTCTGAGCATTTTAGGAGGAATTTCTTTCAGTGTCATTACTTCCTCTCCATTTACCTGAAGCTTATTCTTGAAAGTCGCCTGTAGAATTTTATTACGTAATGCCCTTGTAGTAAAATATATTACAATATCCCTTGGCAGATGTTTTTGTTTAGCAATCCAAGAATTAACATGGTATATCTTATCAATTTGCATGACCAGTTCTTTAGTCATTCCTAACACATGCACCAGAGCCTCCACCATCCTCCCTTTTAAATCTTCATGTTTTTTCTCTTTTAAACCTCTTAGTCTTAAAGCAAATTCCATGCTTCTGAATTGAGTCATTAACACCTCTGTTTCAAAATTTTCAATATTGTTTTGAGTTTTGTCTATATTTTCCCCGAAGATTATCACAGACTGTTTAATTACTTCCACATCCTTCTCCAAGATTTCCATATTTCCTACTAATCCTTCAAATGCAAATATCATATCCTTCCTCAATTGTTTGTTTCTAATATCCATCTCCTCTAGGGCAGCCTGCATTTTTTCATTAATTTCATTGATTTTTTAATTAAATTCCATAACCAGTTCATTCTTCATAACTTTTAAAGTATCAAATAAGTTTTCAGGTGTTAAAGTCTGTGGGGATGTTGAATAAGAAGTGAATTGCATTCTTGAAGTATAAACAGAGGGATGCTCAAGTCTTTTGTTAAAAACAGTCTTTCCAACAGTCTTTCCAGGTTTAGAAGCCATTTAAAATTTAAGATTAGACTTTTAGTTTTAGTCCAAAATCAGAGAGAGAAGAGAGTTCATCAAAGTCCAATGTTTTCAAAAGTATACAAAGAGAAAACCAAATCCATAATTGAAAAGATTCTTTCTAGATGCTGAAGCCATATAGATTTTAAAGTTTCAATTGTTATTTTAATCCAAAATCAAAGAGAAGGAAAAAAAATTTCAAAGTCAGAGATTTCCATGAAGAGGGCTGCTAACGAAATGAAACTTTATAACTTTCACTTCCACGCCCTCAGAATTCTTCAATCACCATTTTGTTGCTTGTTAACTCAGCTACTTTGTAACTTCCCGAAGTGAAAGTCAGCAATGGAGTTAGAAATTAGGATACTTGCCATTCTGGTCTCCTGCCTTTCTCTGTCTGCTGTCTGCAATGCATCAAATTATTGTAAATCCCATCTTGCAAGCAGAGGTGGTCGCGGCATCTTGCTCCGCATAAGTGGAGGCATCCGAGGTCCTGGAGCAAGTGACAGGCTACCTGGGGAGCCCTCACCCTTCGCGCCCCAGATTGTCTCCTGGGGCACTAGGGGGGGCTCTACCCCACCTGTCAAGCTCTCATCTCTCCCCTAATCCCGGGGAGAAGATTTTCAAGCTGCCAGACAGCTGTTCTGGCGGCTTTTACGGGACTTCGGAAGAGGCGCTCGACGAGGAGCGTCCTCGATGCCTGCGGAGCCAAACCGGAAGTCCTACTTTTTTATATACTACAATCAATTGTCCCGGTCTATCAATTAGCTTATTTTGCTTCTTACTGTCTTATTCTACTTACTGTTCACTACTTATATTACTGCTTCTTGCTATCTTATTCTACTTACTATTTACTACTTTATTTTACTATAATCAGTTGTCCCAGTCTATCAATCAGATGTGAGTTGGCTAATCACTCTATTATCGGTTGATCAATCTATTAGTCAGATGGGTTAGTTACCTAAACAATCTACCATTTTTTCTAGTATGTATCCCTATAATTAAACAATCAAATCACTTAATCAACTAACAATCAATGGTCCTATGATCGTTCCCAATCTATCAATCAATTAAATTCCCAATCAATCAGTTAGGTTAAATTAAACAGTCAATGATCAATCTCAATCTATCCCAATCTATAGTCCAGGAAATAAGCAGGCTCTGATGAGGGAAACAGACAAGCTCCGATGGGGGAAAACAAGCAGGCTCCAATGGGGGAAAACAAGCAGGCTCTACAAGCTTCTGACTCTGCTGTAACACGCTGGGGATCACACGTGCTCCACTGATCTTTTCCGGTATAAACTTCTTTGTGCTGCCTTGCCGGCTCTCTCCTCTTTTTTTCTCTTCACTAGGCAGCTCCGTTTGTTATTCAAAAGCAAAAAGACTTTGTTGCAGCTTCTCAAAGGAAGTTTTAGTGCCACCCCTTGATGCTTGGGACGAGCGAAGCCTTGCTCAGGGTATGGTGATTCTCTGCCTCTTGCCTTCACGCTGGATTTATTATCTTCGCTGGATTTATTATCTTCGCTGCATTTATTGTCTTCACTGCATTTATTGCAGTAGCTTTGGGGATGAGGGTATGGCGATTCTCTGCCTCTTGCCTTTGCTGGATTTATTGCTGTAGCTTTGCACATGTAGCGTTTTTTTGTGATTCAAGCTACGGAGATTCTAGCTAAATAAACAAAGCTGGTAGCTTTGTTATGTTACGGAGCAGCTGGCAGTAGCGAGAGTAGCTGAGACAAGCAGGAGCAAGCTGGCACTCTGGAAACTCACCGGGTCTGATGGCTTCGGGTGATCGGGTCTCCGTTGCTCCACCAGTCCGGTTGCTAAGCTCCCTCCAAGCTGTCCCTTTCGAGCTATTCCCTCGTGGAACTTCGCTGCAGCTCTTTTGAGGTTGGGATGCTGTGGTTGCCTTAATGAGTGCTCTGGGGCTTCTCGGTGATGTTTTTTGAGCCTTGCGAAGCTTCCCGGAGGTCGAGCGCTTCTAGGCTTTTTTGCGATCCCTTATGGCTGAGCCCTCGTGGTGCTTTTCGCTGCAACTCTCTTCGCTCAGGATTGTTTCTCCACTTTTTTTTTAGGTCTTTTCCCTACTTTTCCCTACTTTTTAGGTCTTTTCCCTGCTTTTGGTTTTCAGCGATGGGACTAGGCATCTGCCTCGGTCGCCATCTTACCGGAATATTCCTAAAGGAATGCTGGGAAACACTGTATTTTAAAGAACAATTGAGGGAGGGGTACAGAATAGCCCTTCTCTGCCTGAGGCTGTAGAGACCCAGCACCAATCAAAACACTTTTTGTGAAGCAACTAATCGTGAACACTGACAGGGTAAGCCAGTAGTATATGAAAATAAGAGCAAATTCCACTCCCTTCTAGTATTGATGATGTTACCTAGTTTGGTAATGAAACTTCTGCAAGAAAACCATCAAGGTCAGCGAGCACCAAGGACCCCACAGTTCAATCCTGAGCTACAAATATTCTCTTCTATCGATAAACATTTTTTGGTTACTCAGAGCCTGGCTTATATGAGATGGTTCTCAGTGGATTTCATTCTAAATTTTGATATGATTTCTATAAATAAGGAATGTAGAATTATAATTGGTGAAAGCTAAGGGATAAACAAATAAAAAATAGATTTGAAAAAAGAAAAGGCTCAGGAAAGAAAAAGAGTGAAAGTGTAAGAAAAAAAGTGGAAAGAAGGAAAACCGAAAAAGAATGACTTCCAACTTTCTTTGGTACAGATATAAGTAAAAAATATATCAAACTCTTACTCTAAGTTTAACATTTGTCTACATTACTTCCATAATCCCATATCTAATCATCAAAGACCCAGATCAACTTTTAATTTCAGTTTCTCACAAAAAGTCCAGTAATGGTTCATATTGCTTTAATCACTATTTGTTAAGGAAACCACAACTGATTTATTTAATTGCACCAAACTCTAAATAAAACAGGAATGGAAAATCCTAAGCTCTAGTGTAGACCCATGCTTCTCAACTTTGGCAGCTTTAAGGTGCATGACTTCAATTCTCAGAATTCCCCAGGCAGCATGAAGTTCGTCCATCTTAAACTTGCCAAGACTGAAAAACGCTGATTTACAGATAGGGATTTTTCCATTTCTCTTTTACTGGTTCTTACTTACTTATGAGCAATCTTAATGCAAAAACCTCACTTCCACCCTATTCCAGAGCAATCATAATGCAAAATCCTCACTTCCACCCCATTCCAGAACAATCATAATGCAAAATCCTCACTTCCACCCCATTCCAGAACAATCATAATGCAAAATCCTCACTTCCACCCCATCCCAGAGCAACCAGAATTCCTCACTAAACTGCTTTCCAGCTTCGTTCTCCTGCATGCAGAGCAACAAAAGAAGACCATGTGACTACCAGTTTAGAAAAAAATGCAATCGGACCTTCCGACTTCTTGGGGGGGGGGAAAAGATCTCGCGAAATTAGAAGGTCTGACTGAACTTTTTTTTTACTGGTAGTCACATGGTCTTTTGTTGACCTGCATGCCGGAGAACGGAGCTGGAAAGCAGGTTAGTGAGGGAATTGTGTTTGCTGCAGGATTTTGTAGGAGGCCGTCCAGGCCAAAAATGGGCCACAGGGGGCCGCGCGTGTCCCATTTTCACTAGCAGGGGCACCATGAGTCGGTCCTTTGCTATTTCCAGGCTGGCCTCATGGGCCGGATCTAAGCATCCCGCAGGCTGGATCCAGCCGCGGGCCTTGAGTTTGACACCCCTGCTGTAGATTATAAAGCAAAAAATGTATTTGTGCTGGAGTTTCCAATATGTTAATCATAATAGAGCATTACAAGTATTATAATACGTGACTGTTTGTTGAAATAGGTACAGTTGCAGAAGGAGCTCCAATTATTCCAATCTCAGCACAGCTAAAATACAACATTGAAGTTGTTTGTGAATACATTGTAAAGAAAATTCCAGTGCCTTTAAGGGACTTCACATCAGAACCAAGGCTTATTGGTATGTCTATTTGAGTCACTGATTCTACATAGAAAATACACTGACACAGGAATATGGTTAATGATGTGATAAATACATATTTACTGTAGTCATTGATACTATTGTTAACATAGCATCTTTGCTACATAGACCGTATAGGAAATATTTTGGTATGACAAATTTAGCATAAATTCAGCAGTGCTTTATATCAATTCTAAGTGAAAGTGATATGTTGTGTGATTAGAATCCAGCAGGACACATATTTAGATGAATTGGAACACATTAAAATTGTGTGTATTTATGTAACATATTTTATAACTTCATAATGACATAAACTTCTGTGCCCTCTTAATGGAGTGATGGTAAGCATAGTCATAAGAAATTAAGTCACACTGATTTCATAGGGCCAATATTTATTGATTTAACATTTAACAGGTTATAAGTGGAACTTATTATTTTGTATGGATAATATACTTTTTTTGTCAAATCAAGAACAGTTGGTCTCATATTCATGAGATTCAAAAAAACTCAATAAATGGCTCCCATAAACTGATTTTGAAATTCCACTTTGTAAATTATCATGTCTTGAAAGTTTCTGTTCAAGATAAATAAATCTGATATTGTTTTGTGCTCCTAGAATTAGTAACTTTTTGAATTGAACCTTGTCAGATATATTTTCGTAAATGGGTAAAATGTCTAGAAGAAATTTATTTCTAGACATGCAATGTTTGTTTCAAGGGTTTGTGATAATGTCACATCTACCACATGAAGGTCGATCAAGAAACTGATTTGAGGAAGCAGTCACATATATTTTTAGTTTCTTTATGTATAAATTTCTTTTAATTCAAATAATCTTACCATCTTACCTTACCATGAGGACCCAGATTGTTGGGGGCAATATGCAGACTCTGTAAACCGCTTAGAGAGGGCTGTAAAGCACTGTGAAGTGATATATGCCTAACTGCTATTGCTAGTGCTATCTTCCAAAAAGAAATATGAAGCCAACAATATACGCCAAATCAGTGGCTTAATATATTAGATCCAGAGTGTGACTAATCGATAAATATATTATGGTATTAAAATGTTTAAAGTTTTTTGCAAGCTGAACTTAATAGAATATTCTTTTCAGTTATTAGATCTTTTGATGTTAATAAGCCTGGATGTGAAGTTGATGACTTGAAGGGAGGTGTAGCTGGTGGTAGCATTCTCAAAGGTGTATTAAAGGTAATGTTTCTTTCCAATGCTGATTAACAGACTGTTATCATTTTATGTTAATGATAGAATTGATAGAATTGTATGTATTCTTCCTCCTATTCCTTCTACATATGTGGGAGTTGAGAGATTCCAGAACTTGTTTGGTGAACATGAAAGCTAGGAGATTAAAACTAAATCCTGTTGGATGAATCAAAGTCTAAGAGCTGAGGTGGTGCAGCGGTTAGAGGCAGTACTGCAGGCCACTTTAGCTAACTGTGATCCGCAGGTCAGCAGTTCAAATCTCACCGGCTTAAGGTTGACTCAGCCTTCCATCCTTCTGAGGTAGGTAAAATGAGGACCCATATTGTTGGGGGCAATATAAATATTCATTGCTTACTGGTGTAAACCGCTTAGAGAGTGCTTGCACTGTGAGGCGGTATATAAATCTCACAAATAATAAATAAGTTTAGATATAATACTAATATAAATTGATGTTTATGACAGTAACTGTCCTGTCCTATCCCAGGCCAAGTGTGCGTGTGCGTGCGCGCAAGTGGTTTTGTTCTCTTTACTAAATGAGGATTGCAAACAAAGGCACTTGCAGTATAGCGACAAGTTCCCACTCCTGTCCCCCTCAAGTTCAACAAGTTTAGCTTAGACCGCTTTGGTTGTTCCAAACCAAAGCAGCATGCAAGAAAGAAGTGAAGGTCCAAGGATCAAAGCTTGTGGTTGGCATGTCCAGGCTCAAAATCAAGGTTGTAAAGCCTTCTTGTGGGAAGAAAAACATAAAAATCACCAATACTTTCTTAGGCATTATGTTAGACGAGCACTGATAGACGCATGGACAATAATTAAACGGCAAAATTACATAAAGATCCCTAATTGGACTTCGACCTTAGAGATGATTTCTCATCCAAACTTTATGAACCCAGGGAAGGTGATAACATATAAACAGATAACAAACGAAATAGGAGATTTAAAATCAAGGACAGAATTAAAGGAAGGTGTAGATTTAGAATGGTGGGCATATTTACAACTGCAGTCAAGACACGGGAGAGATAAAAAAAAACCAGGAATTGAAATGGAACCAACAGAATTAGATAAAATAATCTTAGGGCCAGAAGAAAAAACAATTAAAAAAATTTACCAATATTTCTTAGAACGGGCCCTATTTGAAGAACAGGTTAAAGAAACCATGATAATTTGGTGTAGAGATTTTGGGTTTAATATTGTTCTAGAAAAATGGGAAGACTTATGGCAAAGAAACCAAAAATTAACACTGGCTACCTCATATAAGGAGAACTTATACAAGGTGTTTTACAGGTGGCACTTCCCACCAACAAGATGAGCCAAAATGGGTACACATCTTTCTTCATTATGTTGGAAATGCAAAATGCAACCAGGTACATATTACCATATGTGGTGGGAGTGCCACAAAGCACGAGAATTCTGGATAATAATCAAACAATGGTTGGAAGAAATATTAAAAATAAAATTGGACCTTAAACCAGAACTCTTTCTATTAGGGATAACATTAGATAAATATGACAAAAACATAATATACTTAATGTTACATATATTGACTGCCGCAAGGTTAACTTTTGCTCAAAATTGGAAAAAACAAAACATACCCACAGAAGAAGAAACTTTACGCAAAATATTAACGTGCTGAAATGGATAGGTTAACGTTAGAAATGAAGGGAAAAGATGAAACAGAATACATTGAAACCTGGAACAAATTATATCATTGGTGGGGAGAAAGGAGAACCAGGATTGAAAACTAAAATGGTGGAGATGAAAGGAAAAACTATAACTCATTCTTTGTAATTTAAGATAAATAACGATATATAAATTAGCGGAATGTAAATATGTATACTAGATTACGATTCGTCACGTACTTGTTCTTTACGTTTATTGTATGTTTTGCCTTTTTCTTTTATCTGTCTTATAAATAAAAACTTAAAAAAAAGAACTGTTAAAAAAAACAAGGTTGTAAAGTTTTGCAAGTCAAGCTACAAGGAATGGGACTTAACAGTTCTCAATGGAGAGCTCTATTGCCTGTTCTACACTCTTTGCAGCCCACCAAACTGTTGTGTTGGGAGGGAGTGTTAATTCCACATCCTCATTTTCAGAAAGCTAAGGCAGCTGTTGACTGCTGTGTGTGTTTTGCCTTACCTCTTCTGGCTAATTCACATGGAAGTCCATTTAGTGGTGCTGGAGCTATTTGTGTCAACCCCGACAATCTCGGGGTTGCCATTCGAGGAGGGGAGGCTGCAGGGGCGTGACTGGGAGCCCGCTGATCAGCTGGAAGGTGGCAAATGGAGCGGCTGCGCTGATCAGCTGGGAGGTTGACAGCGAATGGATCAGCTGGGGGTCGGAGCTGATCGGCTGGGAAGCGAAGCACCAACCAGCTGCAGCGTGGAGAGTGGGCCAGCAACTGAGTGTCAGCCTAGATGTGGCCGAAGATTCCAGGCTGTTCGCAACGTCCAGAAGCCGAGGGGGTGGGGTAGGCGCGCGCAAGGGGATGTAAGATGTGGCGGAAATGCCGTGGGTAATGCTGACTTTGTTTGTATGTCACTCAGTGCCGGGTTTCCAAGCTTTCCAGGATAAAACACTTCAAAAAAAAAACCTTGCTTGCAGTTTCTTGGTGGTGAATGATACAATGAATGTGACGGTCTGCTTATGATCAATCAGCATTTCTGAAGTTGACTTTGGTGCTGGTTGCTCATCATTAGTCCCCTCTTGTGAATCTGAGAATGGAATTAGCCCAAGAATGGAATCAATAACATTGTTTCAAGGTCTTTGTTGTGATCTATGGAATGCTTGGTGTTTGGAACAATGATCTCCATGCCATACTCTCCATTATTTATGGTATCTCCTTCATTTCTATGATGCTTATCATGTAAAATGATGATTGGGGAAAAACAAGCACTCCCACTGCTTCTGAAACTAATCATTAGTGTATCTGGACACATTATAGAGAAAACGAGTGTTTTACATAAACGTGAACAAACCATGGCTATAGTGAACTGACAGAGAGAATCTATCTATATACCTTGTTTCCCCCAAAATAAGACATCCCCTGATAATAAGCCCAATCAGGCTTTTGAGTGCATGGCAATAAGGCCAAGTGCTTATTTCAAGGTTCAAAAAAATATAAGACAGTGTCTTATTTTCGGGGAAACACGGTATATAAAAAAGGAAGGATGTATGTATATTTGTTCCAGCATAACTCTAGAATGGCTCGAGCAATTTCAACCAAACTTGATACACAGATGACTTACTATCTGGAAACATACTGTGGGGTAAGACACCCCTAGGTGTGGGTGTGTCTGTATGTATTCCAGCATAACTCTGGAATGCCTCCAGCAATTCCAACCAAACTTGGTACACAGATGACTTACCCTCTGGAAACAAATACTGGGGGGTAAGACACCCCTGGTGTGTGTGTGTGTTCCAACATAAGTCTGGAACACCTGGGCCGTTAAGGAGAGTGAGTGCGGCGTCCTAGAGTAGCAATTATGTCAGTTCCTTCGCAGCTTCCTCTGAAAAGCCAGCCATGACGTTCGCCCTCCAGTGGATCAATGGGGAATCACCTGATGTATTGGGGGCAAAGTGTCAGGATTGTAGACAGGGCGGGAAAGAGGAGCGCATGGGAGAGGGCAGGGATGGTGGGCATGGGAGTAGGGGGAAGAAAGGCCCCACCCAATGGCTCCCTGACAGAGGCAAATGGCGCCCCCTGGTGGATTTGGGGCAAAGTGCCAGGATCGTAGAAAGGGCGGGAAAGAAGAGTGCATGGGAGGGGGAAGGGAGAGGGCAGGGATGATGGGCATGGGAGTAGGGGGAAGAAAGGCCCCTCCCAATGGCTCCCTGTCAGACAAATGCTTCAATGGCGTCCCCTGGTGGATTTGGGGCAAAGTGCCAGGATCATAGAAAGGGCGGGAAAGAGGAGCGCATGGGAGGGGGAAGGGAGATGATGGGCATGGGAGTAGGGGGAAGACACATTATAGAGAAAACCACATTATAGAGAAAACCAGTGTTCTACAAAAACGTGTACAAATCATGGCTATAGTGAACTGACAGAATTGGCTATAAAATCCATTACCAATGCACTATATATTGATATGTAATAACCTTCCTTTCTTATATCTTTTATTATTAGGTTGGCCAGGAACTTGAGGTGAGACCTGGCATTGTCTCAAAGGATAGTGAAGGAAAACTTATGTGCAAGCCTATTTTCTCCAAAATTGTATCTCTGTTTGCAGAACATAATGATTTGCAATATGCTGCACCAGGAGGCCTTATTGGTATGTCTGTTTTACATTTATGCTTAAGAGAACATGGAAGATACCAAGATAAGACTGTGGCTATGAATATACAGTTTCAGGGACTTTTTTTGCAACAGCTATAAATGTTTCTATACTTTCTAAAACCATTTTTAAAGTGGTAGTTATAGTATTATATATGCATTATGTACATATTAACTCAAGCTAAAATTGAATGCTTTTCAGTTTCATTTAATAAGTTTCATTTATAGCACAACACAAGGTGATAGATAGAATGAAGATCTATCAACAATAGAGGAAAATGTAAGGATTTTTTACTTTTAGCTCATTCACCAATGGCTCTTGGATAAAGGGGAAAGGAAACTATAACTCTTACAACACTCCAGTTTGTTTTGCTATGCTTTAGGAGTCTATATTCCTGGTAGTGATGCTGTTTTACTGTCAGCTGTATCCTTACTAGCTATCACTGTTTCCCCTGAGAATGTGTTTTGATCAACTTAGTGTCTTCCAAATCATCTAGAATTCAACAAATGTTATAATATTCATTTATTAATACATATTTATGTAGTATTATAAATAAAATTATAAAAGAAACTTTGGAACAGTGAAGCATATATGTGGTCTAAGCAACAGAATCTATTTTTGGCAAATTCATTACAATTATTAAACTCTTCTTACAAGATGCAAGAAAAAGAAAAGAATCCATTGGAATGGCCAACTGATCAATTTAAATAAATAAATATTACTCTAAAACACTGAATAGTGTCTGGTGATTTAAAAGTAACTTAACAATTGAAAACCTGTTTTTTAAAAATAAAAGTATTTTTTTATTAGGTGTTGGTACCAAGATTGACCCAACTTTGTGCCGAGCTGATCGAATGGTAGGGCAAGTTTTAGGTGCAGTTGAAGCACTACCTGAAATATTCACAGAACTTGAAATTTCCTACTTCTTATTGAGGCGATTACTGGGTGTCCGTACTGAAGGGGACAAGAAAGCTGCCAAGGTTAGTTAAATTATTTCTGGTGAATCTGGTAAATTTCTATTTTAAAAGGGATGCTTGCAAATTTAAAATGGTACAAATTGCACATGTCTTTAAAATTCTTTACTACTTGTTGTAGGTGCAAAAATTATCTAAAAATGAAGTACTAATGGTAAACATAGGATCTCTTTCAACTGGAGGACGGGTCAGTGCAGTAAAAGCTGATCTGGGGAAAATAGTGCTAACTAATCCTGTATGCACTGAAGTAGGAGAAAAAATTGCCCTTAGTCGAAGAGTTGAAAAACACTGGCGGTAAGTTGATTTGAAATAAAACATAATGTATCATTATAAATACATTTTAAGCTAAACACAAATTATTGGATGAATCTAGCAGAAAAATCAGATAATATAAAGTTAGTATCTATTTTGCTGGGTGTAATCCATGATATTTAATACTAATTAATAACTTGTTGGACCTGACATAATGTTTCAAAGCACACTAAACACTATTTTTCCATGCTGGTAAATAGATATTGCTTTCCAGTCTACCTAATAGTTTTCCATTTATACCTGCACTGCCATTCTATAGATGTTGAAAGAGTTTGTTGAGAGTTGCTTCAAACCACTAGATGGGTGGCAAATTTAATAATAGTTAATAAAATAAATTCCTCCATACATTTTTCAGATTACTTTTGTATTTTTGCAAACCTGTGTGTTCCCTGATGTCTCTTCTTATGCATAAATGTAACATTTTAACAACGTAAGAACCACTATTTAGAGATTGCAATTTGTATTTATAGTGGTAAAATTCTAAGTTCGATAAAATAGTAAATATTATAGTAATAATTTCAGTTATTGAAATATCATACAACTCTATTCTAAGGACTGTTGTTGCTTGTGTTGATGTTTCTTATCAAATACAGTAAAATGTCAAAGATGCTAAATAAATGGAACACAGGTAGTCCTTGATTGAAGACTGCCCTATTTAGCAACCGCTCAAAATCATAATAGCATTGAAAAAGTAAGTTTATAGTTGGCCCTCAAACTTATGATGGATGCAGAATTCCAAGGTCATGTGATCACAATTCAGGCATTTGGTAAGCAGCATCTATTTTTATCATCTCAGTCTCCCACAGTCACATAATCACAATTTGTGACCTTCATGGCTGGCTTTTGATATGAAGTCAATGGGGAAGGTGACAGTAATTACAACACAGTCACATGATTTGCTTAACTACATGACAACTTACATAAGTCAAGCATGGTCATTCACGTTTCACTTACTACTGTGTTGCTACCAGTTCTAACTCTCATGAGATAACTTACCTGTATACAGTGGTGTACAAAACATTTCATATTGGAGCAATCAGACTTTGGGGTTGTTCTTTTTTTCTAATAATGGCCAATCCCAGTATTCCAAAGATGATTCATGAATTACCGTATTTTTCGGAGTATAAGACGCACCTTTTTACTCCCAAAAAGAGGGTCAAAAACTGGGTGCGTCTTATACTCCGAATGTAGCTCCACCCTCCTCCAGCAAGCGAGAGGTGCCTCAGAGACAAGGCTGGGAAAGGGCGTAGATTACTGAGATTACTGGGAGGAGGGTCGGGGCACAGCCTGAGGAACGAACCTCTTCGGGATGGTCTGGGGGGGATCTGTCCGGTGGTTTCGGCGAAAAAGCAATGTGAGGAGCCGCCGCCACTGCCTAAGCCCTCTCCGTGCCCGGGAGCCAAGCCAAGCGGGAGCCCTAAAATCAAAACATCCCTCCTTTCCAGCCATCGCTGCCTATTGGCCCAATTCTCCGATGCAATTTGACAGCCGTGCGCCCTCATGAAAATGCGGGGACGGTGATTTTCGGCCGGTTCCAAGCGCTGCCGAGACCAAAAACGTGAGGCTTGTTTTTGCCAATCCCTGTTGCCTGGAACAGCGTGTTTCAGGCGGCGGATCTGGCCAGGAGGAAAGAGAAGTCTGCGGAGAAGGAGGAGGCGGCCACGCGGCTCTGCAATGTGCATCGGGGAATCAAGGGAATTGAGGAGGAAAGCATTTTCTGGTAGCAGCGCTTGCTGGAACTGGCCACCGCCTGAAACGCGATGCATTTTTTTTTTGCCTCCGCACGCCCCGTTTTTGGAATCGGAAAGGGGACCATGGGTCTGCTGCCCGAAAACACTTTCCTCCCCATGGAAAGTGTTTTCGGGTAGCAGACCCATGGTCCCCTTCCTGATTCCAAAAACGGGGCGTGTGGAGGCAAAAAAATGCATCACGTTTCAGGTGGTGGCCAGTTACAGCCAGCGCTGCCACCAGAAAATGCTTTCCTCCTCAATTCCCTTGATTCCCCGATGCACATTGCAGAGCCACGTGGCCTCCTCCTCCTTCTCCGCAGACTTCTCTTTCCTCCTGGCCAGATCCGCCACCTGAAACACGCTGTTCCAGGCAACAGGGATTGGCAAAAACAAGCCTCGCGTTTTTGGTCTCGGCAGCGCTTGGAACCGGCCGAAAACCACCATCCCCGCATTTTCATGAGGGCACACGGCTGTCAAATTGCATCGGAGAATTGGGCCAATAGGCAGCGGTGGCTGGAAAGGAGGGATGTTTTGATTTTAGGGCTCCCGCTTGGCTTGGCTCCCGGGCACGGAGAGGGCTTAGGCAGTGGCGGCGGCTCCTCACATTGCTTTTTCGCCGAAGCTGCCGGGCAGATCCCCCCCCCCCCAGACTTCTCTTTCCTCCTGGCCAGATCCTCTGCCTGAAACACGCTGCTAGCCGCCTTGCCTTACACCTCCTGTGCAGCGCCTGCTTCTCCACCAAGTCACGACCTCTGCACTTCCCTGGACCACTCACCGTGTTTACGAGATGGCAGCTTTCAACCCCTATGGCTATAGGTAGGAAGACGGGGGCGTCGCGGGAGTGGAGCCTTCAGTGCCAAGTCCCTCTTCTGCCCCCATGAAAATTATCCCCCACCCCATTCACTCACTCCAGATAAAGTAGGGTGATAGGGTTTGTTTTAAACAGATTAAAAAATCTGTGCTGCTTGCTATCAAAATCCCAGTGGAAGTGAGAACCCCGCTGATCCTGATGGTGGTAGGCAAAGGCAGAATTTCTTTTTTCCTTGTTTTCCTCCCCCAAAACTAAGGTGCGTCCTATACTCCGGTGCGTCCTATACTCCGAAAAATACAGTATCTGGAATGGGAAATGATTACTAATGTTTGCATAATGTTATTTTATATATTGTATTTAGAGGATCTTCTTTTATTCTAATTTATTTTGGATGCCTCGAAGTTATCCTAATCTGCTTTTCTTGTTTTCCAGTTTAATTGGATGGGGACAAATTAGAAGAGGAGTGACAATCAAGCCTACTGTGGATGATGATTGAAAGCAAAAAGCCAATTTTTCAATTTGTAAAAAATGACGTGTTTCCATACAGTTGGAATGCATTTTTAGTGAGGAAGCTGTTGCACAGATAATGTCCACATTGTATTGAAAATCAAATCTCTAACTAAAAGTCTTGACAGTATCTGCAATAAATTAAACAAATTAGCAAAGATGGATCTAATTCTCCAGTATTTCACAAAAACTAAATTTGTTTTGGGTTTATGTCAGTTTTTTACAGACTGTGTGGGGCTGACTATTTGATTTTAAACAATGTAACTCAAGACCCCATAATCTGATTTGGAATTTCAAAAATTGCTTATTTTTTCATTTAACTCTTCATTGAGTAACAAAAAACTGAAATGTTTGTCAATGAAACGAATTTAAACAAATAAACTTTTCTTGGAAGATGAATTTTCTTTCTTGTTGTATACATACTTTGACATTGCAGCAAATATGATTCTACATATTATTGAACGCTGTTATATTTACAGCTAGATGGTCCCAAACCACTGATCCTATTTATCTGTCGGTAAATGTTTTTTAAAAACTAAACCCCTCAAGAGAGAATTTTGAAATATAATTCCAATTACGCAGCCAAAATAAAATATTTGCAACCACAATGGACAGTATCCAAAAAGGGAAGTTAATTATTGTCTATTTTAATTATTTGGAAAAGGCTAAAATTATTGTACAGAATTGCCATATAACTGAATTGCAAGTTGAGAAGTGAATAATAATTTATACAGTAGATCTGGTTTAATGTAATTATGATGCAATACCATATCAGTCATTCATGACATTTAGCTACTCAGTATCCTGTGGGATTGCTAATAGAACATGAATACTTATTTGAAATAGTTTAGCTGGGGTGATACATTCATTTTGATGATTGCAATTGATCCTAACCAAGGTAACTTTAAGCTTCTCCACTTTTCAATATCTCTTCTCTTGCCATAATTTAAATAGTTATTCTTGATTGTTGCCTGTCAGGTGCAAACCCTGGCATTTCATGGAGTCAGCTTTTTTGACAACTATATTCTTGCAGCAGATTGAAAATCTTGTTTTTCTTAACTGTTTTATTGCCTTTTGTGGTCCTATGACAGTTAATATCACATCTGCATAATATTTCAGCATATATCTCTGCAAATTCTCACATATCCATCCTTGGTATGGAATTAATAAGCACACTAATCTAACATGTATTATTAAGAGCAGGTTGGACAACAGTGGGAATATAACCTTGCCAGTTATTTGCACCTAATGTGGACCTTTTCAAGTGGACCCAAAATTGTCCAGTAGTTTTCCCTTCTAGTTGGTAAGATTTGACTCAGAAACTGAACAAGTTAAAGATTGTATGACCAAATGGATGCAGTATTTAGACACAATTGATATGCAGCAATGGAAATTCAATGGAAAATAATAATAGATTTACAGTTAATGTTGTACTTTAAAATATGTTTTACTAATATTACTCCAGTATTAGTTCCTAAACCAGGGGTCGGGAACCTATGGCTCGCGAGCCAGATGTGGCTCTTTTGATGACTGCATATGGCTCACTTGCGAGGCGGCGTAGCAACCGGGCTGTTCCTCCGGGTGTGCTAAAGTGCTCGAGTGTAACATTACCCTGGAACGCGTTTATTCGACTTCCTTATGGGGCGGGGGAAGCGAAAGAATGGAGCACGTGACCGATCAGCCTTTCTTGGGCTCGGCCAATCAGGGCCCCTCTCGAAGCTGGCGGGTTTTTCGGCGGCCCTCAAGATGGCGTCGCTACCCATTGAGAGGAGTTGCGGGAGAACAGCGGGAGGGCGGCGACGGCAGCGCAGCTGAAATGAAAGGCAGAAGCCGGCAGGCCACGCTCTTCCAAGCATGGGGAGCGCAGCCGACTCCTGCGCCGGCGGTAGAAGAGGAGGAAGAAGAAGAGGCGGCGCTGTTGGCTGCAGCCATAGAAGCCGAGGCAGCGGATTCGCCGTCCTGGCCCTCTTCGTCAGGTGCTCCTGCTGCCCGGGGATTCATCGGCGGCGCGCCGGGCGCTCTGTGGATGTTCCCGTCCGGCGGCTGCGTGGAGGAGCGCGCCTACCAGGTTCGAGCGTCGTGGGAAGCGCTCCTGGCCAACACGCTCCTCTGCCTGCCGACAGGGCTGGGCAAAACACTGGTAGCCGCCGTGGTCATGTACAATTTCTACCGGTGGTTCCCCGGCGGCAAGATCCTCTTCCTGGCCCCGACCAAGCCTTTGGTGGCTCAGCAACGGGAGGCGTGCGCCCGCCTCCTGGGCATCCCCGCTTTGCATATGGCCGAGATGACGGGTGGGTCACGCCCTGCCTTTGGCTCAGGGTCGCACTGTTTTCGCATGAGCCGACTTTGTGTCTTTGCTCCGTGGGAAGCTAAGCGGGGTGTTCTGCAGAAGTTCCAGAATAAGGCATCTCTTTTATCTGTGGAAACGGACCAGTAATCAAATTGGACCGAATGGATTTATTTCTTTTTTATATCGTGTTGGAAGAAAAATCCATCTGCTGACCCAGAACTGCACGCTGTCTTTGTGTGTGCTTATGTTTATCAATAATTGTTTTTCCCTCAATCAGTCTCCATGTTGTTTCCAGCGTCTTTCTCCCAGCTTGGATTTTTCTTCCAACAATCCTTTTTACGTGCCTGTTTTGGTTGGATCCATACCACCAGCACTTCCAAGCAGCCCAATTCCTGTTGATGTGGCTGGCATCCCGTATAAAGCTATGACTGGGTTATTGATTTCATTGTAGGGTTTATTTTGTACCTTATTCAGCAGTCTTGCTTTTAATAAGAATAGAATAGAATAGAATAAAATAAAATAGAATAAAATAGAATAAAATAGAATTCTTTATTGGCCAAGTGTGATTGGACACACAAGGAATTTGTCTTTGGTCCATATGCTCTCAGTGTACATAAAGGAAAAGATACATTTGTCAAGAATCATGAGGTACAACACTTAATGATTGCCATAGGGTACAATGAAAATAAAAATAAACCGGCACCACCGGAGAGACGGAACCCCCGCAGTGGCGACCCTGGAGGATGGAGAAGGCGGGGGAAGAGCCCCGATGCCCAGCTGCTCGCTGATTCCAATTCCAGGCGAGCGCTCCCGGCTTGCTGCCGCCGCGCGTGAACGCGGTCCGCGGCAGGAAGCAAGTTCAAGCGACCCTCCGCCGCTGCCGGCCTGCAACCCGGCACCCCGTCCTGCGTGCCCCGCCCCGTGCCCCGTATGGTGAGTGTTATAACAACATTATTTAAAAGAATAAATTCAGAGGCTTATTATACTGACATTTAGTTGAATTCACTTTTAAAATATATTATATGGCTCTCACTGAAATAAATTTCCAAATTTTTTGCTTTCATGGCTCTCTTAGTCAAAAAGGTTCCCGACCCCTGTCCTAAACTGACAGCTAATTTTCTAAAAAGTATTGTTTATGTAACAATCAAGTTGGATGATTATTCCATATTTAATGGCACTGCTGTAAAGTTCAACAATTTTTGAAAATTATTTACAACAGAAGTTCTAAAAGTTGAACTTTTCTGTTAAACATCACATTAAATACATTTTTGATTAAATTTCATTTATGGGTTTTTATCAAATCCAAAATTTGAATTTTTCTTGATATAGAATCATGGACCAGATGACGTCTTTTATGTTTTGGTCCTTATTCTGTTTGGTCTCTTCCTCATGGATTCCCAAAAGCTACCAAAACAGCCCTATTCCCCTATTATTATTTTTACTCTACTTGATTGTTGGATATATTTATGGTTTTGCATTGTTTAATATTATTCTTCTAACTGGGACAGGCTATAAAAAACCATGAACAAATACATAATGTAATAAAATAAATTATCCAGTACAACGTATTCTAGGTAGTGGGTTATTGCAACTTGATTCTGGAATGCTGCATTACCTTTGTGTGACATGCAAGATTATTTGAGCATAAAATTACTCATTTGCTCTGAACCTAATTCCATTATTAGTAAGCTTTATGTGAAGTGTCCTGAGTAATGGCCCCTGAAGGGCAATCTGAAATACATTTGATTTAATATTCAAAAATTTTCAAGCAGAATATGGAATTGTTTTCTTTCATTTTTTTTTTATTTTTTGTATGAATAATGCAGCTGCTATACTCTGCAAGTATTCATATAGATGGTTTAAAAATAGTTTAATAACTGTATTTTCTATCCTTGAAATTTGCATATATTGGATTTTCTCCTGTTCTATAGTTTGAAATGTCAAATTCTGTTCTGATAAAGTTTATCCTGTCTCCTTTAAGATTTTGGTCTAGGAAAATACTTAAATGTTCTCAGACTGTTCATCAATCTATTTAACTATGAAACCACCTAGCATGTGTTTTACTGGGATCAGTATAGAACTCCAAGGAATTTCTGCCATGAAAACAAAATTTCTGGGGGACAAAAACACAGCCTTAACCTAGGATTGGTCCTCCTGTTGCAGTTTCTAGAGATCCCTTGAAAACAAAGTATTAACATTGTCTTAAATGTTGTATTAATCATTCCATCATAAAAATTCTAAAACCAAAATATATTGATTTTCCAGAAACAAATTATTTTTCCAGGCTTGGAGACTATGTCAAAGAACACAGATGTTGACTATTGTTTTTGTTGGTTAATAAAAAAAGAAAATGGATAACAAAAAAAGGCTTGGTTTACATATCACACTAAGTAATAATCAGATGTTATGTTTGTCTTAATTCAACAAATTTAAGTTTTATTCAAACAAACTATAGTTTAGGACCATGATGGCGAACCTATGGCACACGTGCCAGAAGTGGCACGCAGAGCCGTCTCTCTCAGCACGCCAGCCGTCGCCAGTTGCTCTTCCAGGTTCCAGCTGGTCTTTGCGCGCACATGCACGCCAGAAACCGAAGACTGGCGCGCATGCTGGAAACCCAGCTTCCCAGTGCGTGCATGCACGCCAGGGAACTGCTCTTCCAGTTTCCGGTGCTCCCATGCGTACGCGCCGGGGAGCTGGTCTTTTGGTTTCCGGTGCTCCCCCACGCGCGCGCTCCCGTTTCGGCACTTGGTGCCGAAAAGGTTCAGCAACACTGGTTTAGGATAATGTACAAAATTTCCTATTATTTATTGCATCAGTAAGGATTGTAATCATCTTGCAACTGAAGATATACTTGGGAGTTTAACATTAACTGATAGTGGTATTGTCCTGTTTTAGTTGCATTTGAGCCAATATCAACAGGACAGTTAATATGACTGCTGTTCTTCATAGCTTACATACAAGAATTGTGGACTTTTCAAGCATGAAAATTGGCTAAGAATGGCACAGTGTAGGAAGAAATCTATTCTGCTCATAATGTAATTTCTAAGCCTTTTTTTACCTCTATTTTTTTCTTTATGCTTATCATTTTTGTGATTGTATTGATCCTTTTATAGTTTCATATTTTTGTATGTTTGATTGATGTATCATAAAAACTGCAAACCAATTTATTCAATTAACATACCATATGTTTTATTTGGTTATGAAGAAAAGGTTTGCTGATCAGACCAAAAGATCCCTCTAAGTCAGATTTTGTTTGCAAAGTAACCAATTAGATGCTTCTTGAAAGCCTCAAGTTTTAAAATGGATTTCATGCAGACACTTTGACAAAGAACCATAGCAGTCTTTATCTCCCTACATGTTTAAACCTATTTTTAATTCTAAACTGAATTCCCAACATTACATCATGAGACACTGAATTCCATAAACTATGGTGTATAAAGTGTTCATGAGGATGGATAGTTGCTCCTGACTACTTCAATTTTTAATGCTGTTTCCCCTAAATATCATACATTTTATTAAACCAAATGTTATTAAAACAGTAAACCGTGCAATTAAAATAATATTAGGGAAACAAGATACACAACAATTTACTAAATGTGGTAATGTATTTTATTGCTAATAATTGAAGATTCATGGATGGATTTCAGTTCTCAGAATTCCCCAGCTAGTTTGACAATACTGTACCTGAGAATTTTGCAACTTGAAATTTACTTTAACTTTAAAAATGCTATCTAAGCTTAATAGAAAATATAAAACAGCATCTATAACACAAAGCAAAGACACAAAATTGTGTTCTGTTAACGCACATTTTTAACAGAAAGAATTAAATGGGATACAATGCATATGTGATTTGCACCTTAGGGCTCCAAAGGAAATGAGCCTTAATTTGATCCATACTCATCAAGTATCCACAATCTGATTTTGATATCTGAAAACAGAACTGTACAAACCATCTACGTAACTCTTAAATAATTGTGTCATTAACAAAACATAGATTGTTACAATGAAGTATACAGTAAATTTACGTTTGCAACTATGAAACGAGAGTAATTATTTTGAAACATTCATTTTACAACAAAAGATACACTGGCACCCAATGTCTAATAATCGCAAGTTTTCTATTTGCTAACTAAGGTTGCACATTCTGATTTGGAAAAGTAGCTGTACAACAATAGTACCCCAGACTCCCTATAAAACCAGAAATCATGGTAGATAACGGCATTCACCAAAACGATGTATATATATGAACCGGGCTTAAAGTACTGTACTTTAATTTTCTTGGCTTCCTATGTAAGGAAAATGTATATTCTCCGTCAAATGGAGAAGGGGAGGGCGGAGGGAAGAGATAGAGAGCGGGACAATACTTGCATTAAAAATGCCGTAATAAGGTACCTCTTATTTTCATTTTCCAAAAGGCTGTGGATAAATTTATTTTCGGCAAGCGAGGGGGATGTATTACGATTCGGGAGGCGGGGGTGCCCGGGGCAATGCCTGTGGAGAAGCCACCCCAAAATGTTGGGGATTTTCCAGGCCTAAACAACTCCTCATTCCCCGGCGCCGAGTTGAGCAAGTCTGAGCCCGGAGCGGAATTTTACGGCCGAGCTGGAACGGAGGCGACGGCAGGAGCGGGAGGGGTTGGCAGGGATCCACCGCCCTTCTACTTCATTCACCCGGCCCGGCCCGGTTCCTTCTCGGTCGCGCGCCCGGTCTGGCCTGGCCCGGGGCCGAAGAGCAGGCGGCTCAAGCAGCAGCGGAGCCGGCAACTCCTTCCGCATTTCCCTGGATCTCTCACGGGCAGTGACGTGACGTGCTGACGGCTGCCCGGCCCGGGGAGCTTGGCCGCTTCCACTCAGCTCCGAGCTCGGCCCCTCCCTCCCCTTCGCTCCCGCCCGCCCGCCCGCCGCCGCCGCGACACTACCACCGAGATCGGCCCAGCTACGTGGAGAAAGGCCTCCCAGAGCCCGCCGCCACTACCCCGCCTGGTAAGCAGCACGGGAAAGGCCCGAGCTAGGCCCTTACCACTGCGTGGACCAGGCCTCGGCGCCTGCTTCGGTACAGGCCCCGAGAAGGCCGCAGCTAGGCCGCGTGGCGTTCCTTGTTGCAGGAACGGGCCGGAAGCCTTGCAGGTGGGTCGGGCAGCTGTAGCTCAGCTTCCAGAGAGAGAGAAAGGCGGTGGGCTGTTGTAGGTTGCACCAGGAATGGGGGTCAAGCATTTTTGGAGGACAGTGGGACCAGGCCCGAAACGGAGGGATCGCTGCTAGGGGGAGACAAGATGGCGGCGGCAAGGGAGGCTGAGGAAGAGTGCCGGGCGCCATCTTGAATTAATCGCTTCTGGCCCCAGACAGTCCCCATTACAAGCGGGCAGGGCAGGGCGGAGACGGCGCCAGTGGGGGAAGCTTGCCCCTCCCCTCTCTCCCTCCCTTTCTTGTGCCCAGTTGTCCTGCTCGGCTACTTACGAGCCCTGCATACTTTAGTCCTGCCACATTCTTCCCTTTCACGTAATATCCAGCGGGTGCAGAGGCATTTTCTGTCTATTATTGCTTTGCCTCCTAGCCCTGAGTATCAGACAATGACCGACGGAACACGAGTGATTATTCACATAGCTCCGCTTTCCCGTTATGTTGATACAGGAAGGGCTGCTTGCAGCGCCAGGTGTTCGGTTTTGTCCAGATGGTTCTGTCTTTCCGCAAAAAATAACTTCCTAACCATGAACTACCTGCCAGTGGCAACAGATACCGAGGAAAATAATAGTCTGGGTCAGTTGCATTAATTAAGAAAACCCGATTACATGACAGGTTTGAGGGAGCAAGCCTGTCATGAGGGAGCATAGTGGTGCCACAGCTGAAGCACCAGAATTAAATTCAAAATCCCACCAGAAACAAGCTTCCAAGTGCGCACACGTGCAGAGAAAGTAGTAAAGGAAAGCCTATGCTCTGATAAATTTATTAGTAATTAGGTATCATAAATCCTATGGCCTCTGTTGCTCATTTGATAATTTTAATATTAGTAATCATCAAGCAGTACATAAATACTACTGTAGGATGGCTAATAATTTATAATTTGAATTATAAAGATTGAAAAACAGTGGGGGGGGTGTTTCCTGTTGGTGTGATATGTGAAGTAGTTAAATTGGATTATTATAGATTTAAAAAAACCTCAAAAGTGACCATTTTATTATTGTTTTGAAACATTGCAATCAGTAAACAAGCATCTGAAAAACAAATGTGATAGACAATAGCTTCTGAGTAATAAGAGTTGATGCGAAGAATACTAACTTGCACTAGAAAAGAAAGTATTAGTCAAGACTTCTACAGAACTTACACAATTTAGGCAGGAAAGCAAATATATAGAATGTTTTTATGGGAATGCTTATTTCAACAGATACATTCACAAAGGCATGAGTAGGAAAACTTTTTTTATACTTGTGAAATGAATGGAAGCAGGAATATACGCCAGATACTATAGTAATACATTTTAGTATACTGTATTCAGGACTCAACAATGCCAGTCAAGCAAATAAAAAGTTTTTAATTATCCAGAAGCTTTAGATATTAAAATGGATGAAATTGGAAAAATACAGTTAGTACTTGCAGTATTTGATTCAGATTATACCAAAATATTATAGTCTAACAGAAAATGCCATGATGTTCATGCATAGGGAGAAAAGCATGAAGTGATACAAAGAAGGTATTGATATTTTACTCTGGTACAAATGAATTCTTTCATTGCTATAGGAGGCAATGAAGGGACATCAACATATTAGCCATTCTTTTTATGCTTAGGAATGGGGCAAAATGTTCAAGTCTCAAGGATATGACAATATATTTCCCAATGCAGGCTTGATTGCAATATATATGCCATGTGCTAGTCTGGGACACTTATTAAAAGTCTATGCAAAACACATTTGTTTTAATTTTATAGACATTGTGACTGATGAGATTTAAAGGCCATGGATGAGGATGGGCTTGAACTACAGCCACATGACTCACATGCATTTTTTGATCCAACAGGTATGTAAGAAAATAATATGTAAGCTTCTTTTCCTAAACTCTATAACTATTGGGTCTTGGGTGATGAATCCAGATTACTTCTATTACCCAAGTCTGGATCTAATTTATTTAATAGTTAAACTAATTTAGAACTATTTTAGAACCTATTTTAAGGCTGAAAAATATAAGGAATATTATATGTTTCAAATATTTACATATGATTATTGTTGTGTACCAGTTTTTTTTAATAAAGGCAAGATAACTTAATAGCTATGTGGGAAGGCAGATTATGAAATGTTTGTGAAAACTGATAGAAAAAGAGGTTATATGTTTTTTATTATAAAAATAGGTTTATAATAAAAGCTTTATTAGCTTTTAAAATAGTTTTTATCTTCTATCTCACTAAATTATTTTGAGGAAATATCGCTGGTTGCTAGCAAGTAGGAAGCAAATTATATAGAATATAGGTAGTCCTTGACTTACAACCTTTCATTTAATGACCATTTGAAGTTACCACAGCACTGAAAAAGTTATGACTGTTTTTCATACTTACAAGCATTGCAGCATCCCCATAGTCACATAATCAAAATTCAGATGATTGGCAATTGTTTCATATTTATGATGGTTGCAGTGTCCCAGGGTCATGTGATCATCTTTTGTGACCTTCTGAGAAGCAGCGTCAATGGGGAAGCCAGATTCACTTTACAACCATATTACTAATTTAACAACTGCAGTGATTCACTTAACAACAATGGTAAAAAAGCTTGTAAAATGGGGCAAAACTAACTTAACTGTCTCACTTAGCAATAGAAGTTTTGGCCTCATTATGGTCATAAGTTGAGGACTACCTGTATATGACTTCCATGATTTGCACCTGATAAATGGATCAAGACGAGTAAAGCCCTTCAGATCAAATTTGTTTCTGGTATGGTAAATAAGTTAGAGATATCCCTGCTATATCATAATCAAAATTTGCTGACTTTTCCTCAACTAAGATTTATGATAACATAGGACTGATTATAATTTATATATTCCAGGAGCTGATGAAACGCATTTGAACGGAGATGAAATTGTTGTCGAAATACAGGAAACTGTATATGTATCAGATGTAGAAGATTCTGATATAGCTGTACATAATTTTGTCCCTGATGATCCAGATTCTGTAGTAATTCAAGATGTCATTGAGGACGTTGTTATAGAAGATGTTCAGTGTCCAGATATCATGGAAGATACAGATGTGTCTCAAACTGTTATTATTCCTGAACCAGTGCTGGACACTGATGTCACTGAAGAAGTGTCTTTGTCACACTGCAGTGTTCCAGAAGATGTTTTATCATCTGAAATTACAGCTTCAGCAATGGCAATACCTGAACATGTACTCACAAATGAATCAATACATGTACCTGATATTGAACATATGGAACATGTTCATGACCATAATAATGTTGTAGAAGCAGAAATTGTCTCAGATTCTCTTGAAGAAGATGTAGTTTCAGAAGTCTTAGTGGCAGACTGTGCTTCTGAATCTGTAATTGATGCCAGTGGAATATCTGTGGAGCATAATGATAAAACAAACAACTGTGAAGACTACCTGATGATTTCCTGTAAGTCTGGGTAAACTATTTTAAGGACTGCAGTTTAAACTACAGAATTTTTCTTCCGGGCTAGCCCACTGATTTTGTTCTTGGATTTTTGCAGTCCTAATCAATACAACATGTAGGGAGTTTTAGATCCTGACATTTCATATATCGGGAATGTAACGAATACAATTTTAACTCAATCACCGTAATAATAATTGAATTAGCTTCTGGTGGCCTAATATAAAAATAATTTGTTTGGTAACAAGGACAATTTTGTTGTCAAAAAATAAATAATTTAATAATAATAATAATAAAATTAGCATCAGTATCCATTTATTTAACATTTAACATTTTTTAAAAAAGATTTTACAGTGAACATTGCCATTTCATTGGGATTGGGATATTAGTACCACTTTAGTGGGATGGTAACAGTGTTCGGTGCGCCTCAGCATATACTAATATCAGCCACATGACCACGGTAGCGTCTTTGGACAACGATGGCTCCTTAGGCTAGGAAATGGAAATGAGCTCTGCCTTCTAGAGTCAGACACAACTGGATAGGGGAAACGTTTACATTTACCTTTTTTACTATTAAAATATCCATTTGTTGCTGCATCAATCACCTATCATTCTTTGATCATTGGGCTGCAAGCCTTGAACTAATGTGCAAAATCCATCACTTGACACCTGTTACTAAAATCATAGAGCTACTATATGTTGTTGAGACTGATAGACTACTACTTTACACTTATTCATAATATCTGGAATGCTCTTCTTCCCAAATTTGCAAGGTATCCATTCTTATATTATTTAATTCCTACTGGAAATCCAGAGCTTTCTATGGATAATCCTTATATGTAAATTTTGTTATTTTTGTTTTATTTTCCATTCTTCCATCTTTTTAATGAATAAAGGTTATATATTATTTTAATCTATTCTTGTATTTCAATAATTTTAGGTTTAAGATGCAGTTGTTTAAGAATCTGTATAGGGATATATTAAATAAATATATTTCTCTGTTTGAATGGTTGCCAGCAGAAATACAGGATGGAGAGGTAACTGACAACAGTTAAAGGATTGAAGAAATATTGATTTTTGGTTTTTTTTAATCAGAAGAGAATAATAGAGGAAGTATACAGTGATGAACAGTAGATGCATAGTGAATATGTTAGCAAAAGAAGAATGAAGTGGGAGGGTGAAATATACAGGTAGTCCACAATTTACAACCACATTTGAGTCCAAAATTTCCATTGCTAAGCAAGACAGTTGTTAAGTGAATTTTGCCCTATGTTACGACCTTTCTTGCCACAGTTGTTAAGTGAAACACTACAGTTGTTAAGTTAGTAACGTAAGTGACTCTGGCTTCCCCGTTGATTTTGCTTCTCAGAAAGTTGCAAAAGAGGATCAAATGAACCCAGGACACTGCAAATGTCATAAATACAGGCCAGTTGCCAAGTGTCTGAATTTTGATCACATGCCCATGGTGTTCCCACAATGGTGGTGTGAAAAACGGTCATGTCACTTTTTCAGTATTGTAATTTTGAATGGCCACTAAATGAATGGTTGTAAGTTGAGGATTACCTGTAACTGGAATAGGAAAAAAAGAACTATTTCCTAAGTTGAGAACTACTTTTTATAAATGTGTACACTATAATTGTGTCTCATATTTCTAGGCAAATACAGATCTTACAAAGAAATTTATATCTGTGATTAACAGGCAACGTGTTGGAGTCTATTTCTTAAGTCCCAAGCTCTTGATTTTCTGTTCCATTTGATTACAGTTTATTGCTGAGTTCAGTGTCTTTTGCAGGATAGTGATAATGTGCTTTGTTGTCTTTTTCTTAGTACTGTAGTACTATTGTTTGCCAGATGCAGAATTGCAATAATATCTAAAGTTGTTGAAAAATACAGTCCTAGACAAAGGAAATATTCCTGCATCATTATCAAGGCCGCATTATACGCTAGAAATCTAGGAGTAATCTTTCATAATGTGATAGCAGCTGACCAACAGTAGATGATGTGAGGACTTCTCTATATCCTCTTAAGAATTGATTTGCCTTTTTTTCTTAATAATATGCAGACTGCTACATTCTTATTATGCATGAGCGTGTTATAATTCTTATTTCCTAAAAATATACTTTACTATATTTGTTATGATTTGATGTGAATGCCTGTTAGTATTGTGCTAGGTGAAAGTTTCTCACAGTATTAATCTTTTTCTTAGAGCCTTATCAGAAAGTTGTATATGTTTTATACTATTTGTGTAGTCTGGTCTGTCCATAAGAGTATTGCAAAGTAATATGAAAACATGCTTTTTAAATTCAGTATTTCTTTTACATAGAAATACTAAATATCCAATGTGACATACTGTAGACACTTATTTTGTTGATTGTGATGGAAATTTAATTTATTCCTGTAATATGTGAGATATTGTGGAGGATTTTGCTGATGGTGTCTTTCTCAGCCTTTTAGTTGTTTAAAATCATTCCCAATGTAACTGCAATGCATTATTGCAAAATGACAAACCTATGGAAATTGATGGGACAAATTATATGAAATGGCCATATATAGAATGCTTTTGTATATGGGAGATGTGAAAAATAAGAGGGACAATTGATAAAGAATTAACAATTCTTTAATTAATTAAAGAATTAATAAAATGATTAAGAAATGCTGTGAAACTAAGAAAAACAGGAATGATATAGCAGGTCTAAATAAAAATAATTGATTTTGTAGGTTGAACATGATGAATGCATAAATTTAAACAAAATACTAATATGTATCAGAAGCTACGAATGAATTTCATCTAAATAGAATAGAATAGAATAGAATAGAATAGAATAGAATAGAATAGAATAGAATAGAATAGAAAGTAGCATTTCATAGATTAGTGATAATTGCATGGTGCTTCAGTGAATTGTGATAATGGAATAACTAACATTTAAAAATAATGCAATTGGGGGTGAAAAATTCTATTAAGAGACATGAATGGATGGTTAAAAACAAGATAAGCATGATCATTCATGCATACCTATTCAAAGGATTGATTGATAGATCATGGTGAAACATTGAGAGGCTTAGTGAAGAATACAAAAATGAGGAGAAGTATTGAATGAGGAGCAGACAATTAGGGTTAGGGTTGGGGTTAGCATGTGTAGCATAAGTTTGAGCATGAGTAGTGAATCTTGGGAAGAAAAGGAACAAGGGAAAATAGAATGACTGCAAGAAGTACAAAGCCTGCTTGTAAAACATTAGAAAATGAATTTATTTCACAATAGAATGAATGGAAAGTGGACATCAGGAAAAATGTGGAAATGTCTTGGGAAAAATGGAAGGAATTAAGTGAAGAGTTATACTAATGAGAAGTAAATAATATAAATATTATTTCTGTGTAGAGAAAAACAATTGCAAAAAATGTAATAAAAATACAAGAAATGGTTATGATTAAAAGACAGAAAATGCAGACAGATTTGAAATAAAAACAGTTTGGGGAAGTTAAACAAGAATTATTTTAATTGGAATTAAAAATAAAATTTATGCAATAATTTGGGATAAAACAAAATAAGGGAAGACTGAAAAATTTAGCAAGTATGGGGCAGCATTTTGCTGAGCAGGTTGGATACATACCAGATTTCTGTTTAATGGGTATTGAAAAATGTATGAACATGAGGAAGAAAGGTTTCCCCCCCCCCAAAGTTTATTGTATATTTGTTGATTTAAATAAGGTGTTTAGTAAAATAAATAAGATTTAGTTGTGGAGTGTTTTGTAGAAATATGGAGTTAAAGGGAAAAATAATAGTATACTGTGGAAATAAATTAAATTATATGTGTGAATAAATAGAATACTTGGCAAATAGTTGATGTCCCATTGGGTTTTAATGTATAAACACATAAGAAATGCTTGTAATTTATGTTAGAGGAATGTTATTGTGATAATATTGTTTATTTTCTTGTAGTGGATGATGCTGTCAAAACAGAAGCTGACAATTCTGTTGACCTTAAATCTGAGTCAGAAAGTGATCCATGTAAAATGGATGGCATTTGCCCAGAAGTCATCAAAGTCTACATTTTCAAAGCTGATCCTGGAGAAGATGACATAGGTGAGGTTTTCTTAAATGAAAGAAAAAATTAATATTTTGGTGCTTGGAGGTCTTAAGATGAAAACTGAATCCTCAAGAAATGTTCTGAGAATTTGTCATACTAAAAACGAAAAGAACTCTGAAACACCCCATGAATGGCATCCCTAACAACTGTTCTTGTTGTTTGTTGTTGTTGTTGTTGTTGTTGTTATTATTATTATTATTATTATTATTATTATTATTATTATTATTATTATTATTATTATTATTATTATTATTATTATTATTATTATCTCTTTTATTCAATAAACATGAAACTCAGTCAACTGAACATTTAAAAAAGTGTCACAAATACCACTGACTGATGCTAATGGTTGATACAGGTTGCTGCCAGCGTCCTAGGTATCAACCAAGTATCTTCTTAAAATATATGCTGTTCCGAGTAGCACAGTTTTTTGCAGTTCTGCTGGTGTTATTGCAGGAAGCTTCAATTTCTTGATGTGTTTTGTAAAATTCTTCGACTGGATCAAAGATATTCAACAACAACACGAAACAAAATGGAAAATATTATAATAACAACTGACATGGTTGCAAAACAAGCAAAGAAGGTCAAGAACTGGAGTGCACCTGGCCTGGACAAATTGCATGGATACTGGCTAAAACACCTGGCCACTCAATTTGATAAAATGCTTCAAAATTCAACAAGCGAAGAATGGTTAACAGCTGGCCAAACATACTTGATAATGAAAGTTCCAGAAAAGGACACAGAACCAAGCAACTATCGCCCAATTACTTGTCTGCCAACAATGTTCAAACTTTTTACAAGAATACTGGCAAATTCAGTATTCAATCATCTGATGGAAAACCGTTTGTATCCAGTAGAACAAAAAGGAAATTATAAAAAATCAAGAGGAACAAAAGATCAGTTGCTCATTGACAAAATGATACTAAAAAATGCAAAACGAAGAAAAATGAATTTAAATATGGCGTTGATTGATTACAAGAAGGCATTTGACTCTTTAACACCTGTCTGGAAAACTTTGGAATCAGCAAAAATATCTGTACATTTTTTAAAGCAAATATGCAAAAATGGAAAACAGTTCTAACAGCAAATGGGGAGAACATTGGTGAAGTCAACATCAGACGAGGAATCTTCCAGAGGGACTTACTTTCACCACTACTGTTCAACATCGCATTAATTCCACTGACAATAATCCTACGAAACACAAAACTGGGATACCAAATCTCAAGCCAACATGGCAAGATAAACCAGCTACTCTACATGGATGACTTAAAAATGTATGCAAAAAGCCCCACTGAACTTAAAACAATACTCAACACAGTTCAACTGTTCAGCAATGGCATCAAAATGAACTTTGGACTTGAAAAATGTGCTATATTATCCATGCAGCGAAGAAAAATGAAAAAAAAATAGAAGGAATAGAACTGGGAAATGGAAGCATAATGAAAGCATTAGCAAAGGATGACGGTTACAAATACCTGGGCATATTGGAAGCAGATAACATCTTGAATGGAAAAGTCAAAGAGTCAACACAAAAGGACTACATCAGGAGGGTCCGCAAAATATTAAAATCAAAGCTGAATGCTGGAAATACATGGGCAGTTCCAGTGATACGCTACTCAGCTAAAATCATCAACTGGACTTTGGCTGAACTGGAAAACTTGGACCGGAAAACACGCAAACTTTTGAATATGTACCATGCTTTACATCCACAAAGTGACATCGACAGGTTGTACCTGCCAAGAAAAATAGGAGGCAGAGGGCTATTGCAAATCCATCAAACTGTAGAAGAAGAAAAACGAAGTTTGAATGATTACGTGAACCAAAGTACAGAAAAATTGCTGCAGGCTGTGAAAACGGAGAACATTATAAAAACAACAGAAACAAAGGCAGAATATAAGGAAAAACAGCTGGAGGACAGATTAAATAGATGGAAAACCAAAGCTTTGCATGGACAACACTTGAAAAACATTGAAGGAAAATGTGATGACAACCTTACATGGGCATGGCTTAAAATGGGAACCATCAAGAAAGAAACGGAAGGTTTAATACTCGCTGCTCAAGAACAAGCAGTACAAACTAATGCCATGAAAGCGAAGAGACAAAAATCCACTGTCAATCCAAACTGCCAACTTTGCAACGAGAAAGTTGAAACTGTTTCACACTTAATATGTGAGTGCAGCAAAATCGCTCAAACTGATTACAAAGTTATACATGATCGAGTTGCTAAATTAGTCCACTGGTCATTATGTAAAAAATATGACATACCTGTATCCGAAAAGTCATGGGAGCACAAAGTGGAAAAAGTTACTGAAAATGAGACAGTGAAGATCTTGTGGGACTTTCGAATACAGACAGATCGTCATTTGGAACACAACACGCCAGATATCACTGTTGTCGAGGGCCGAAGAGTACAGTTTCTTGATATCGCTGTACCAGCAGATGCCAGAGTCGAAGAAAAAGAACTGGAAAAAATTACGAAATATCGCAACCTGGCCATCGAAACTGCACGGCTATGGATGAAACGTAACAGTGATACCCATTGTCATCGGGGCACTTCGTATCATGTCCAAGAATTTCACAAAACACATCAAAAAATTGCAGCTTCGTGCATTAACAGCAGCTGAACTGCAAAAAACTGCACTACTCGGAACATCATATATTTTAAGAAGATACTTGGTTGATACATAGGATGCTGGCAGCAACCCGTATCAACCATTAGCACCAGTCAGTGGTATTTGTGACACTTTTTTAAATGTTCAGTTGACTGATTTTCATGTTTAATGAATAAAAGATAATAATACCGTGTTTCCCCGAAAATAAGACAGGGGCTTATATTTTTTTGACCACCCAAATATGCCCCTGGCCTTATTTTCGGGGGGTGGCTTATAATTTTCGGGGTGCAGGCGGGGCGGGGCACGAGACACACCACTTACTGGAGTTTGCCAGCTCCGTGGTCTCTCGGCTAGTCTCTTTAGGGGAAAAAACTTGCAAACAGACAAGCCGAGAGACCACAGAGCTGCAAAACTCCAGTAAGTGGTGCGTCTCTCTTGGCGGGGTGGGGCGGGGTGGGGCAGGCGTCCTACCTGGGACTTCTCCCGGGACCTCCATCGCGTTCTTACGGTCTTCTCTCCACGGCAGCCCATTCTAAAAGAACGCTGCGCGAGTTCGAGAACTTTGAACTCGCGAGACATTCTTTTGGAATGGGCTGCCGTGGAGATTAGTCCGTAAGAACGCGACCGAGGTAGGAGGGGTGTCTCGCGCTGGGGTTTGGCAGGGCGGGAGGGCGTGGCGTGGCGGGCGTCCCTTCAAAATGCTTTGAAGTCCTTCGAAGCATTTTAAAGGGATGCGTTTTGCCTGCCATGAAGGGAACCAATGTTCCCTGAAGAACAGGAGGCAAGCATTGGTTCCCTTCATGGCAGGCAAAACGCATCCCTTTATTCGATTTATTTATTTATTTATTTATTTGAAGTTCTTCTATGCCGCCCTACTCCCTCAGGACTCAGGGCGGCGTACAACATTTTAGGGAACATCAAATAAATGTTAAAAACAATTTTAAACAATTTTAAAACAACAAACATATCATATATACATGGGGGAGACGTCAGATGGAAGGTCGTCTCAACATCACCTCGCCTGCAGGAAGAGCCATGTCTTGATGGCTTTTCGGAAGGCCAGCAGGGTGGGGATGATTCAGATCTCTGAGGGGAGTTGGTTCCAGAGAGCAGGGGCCCCTACAGAGAAGGCCCTCCCCCTAGGCCCCGCCAGTCGACACTGTTTGGCTGACGGGACCTGGAGGAGACCCACTCTGTGGGACCTGACCGGTCGAAGGGAAGTATGAGGTAGAATGCGGTCCCGGAGATAGCCTGGTCCTAAGCCATGTAGGGCTTTAAAGATGATGATCAGCACCTTGAATTGTACCCGGAGACCAATGGGCACCAATGCAGCTGGCGGAGTATAGGTGTTACGTGGATGTACCTTGAAACACCCACCACAGTACGAGCAGCTGCATTTTGCACCAGTTGAGGTCTCCGAATACTCTTCAGGGGCAGCCCCATGTAGAGCGCATTGCAGTAGTCCAGTCGAGAGGTGACAAGGGCGTGAGTGACCGTGAGTAGAGCCTCTTTCTCCAAGTATGGTCGCAATTGGTGCACCAGGCGAACCTGCGCAAAAGCCCCCCTAGCCACAGCTGCAAGGTGTTGGTCTAATTTTAGCTGTGGATCTAGGAGGACTCCCAAATTGTGAACCTGTTCTGAGGGAGTTAGTTTTTCTCCCTCAAGAACCAAGGAGGGACAGTCGATATAGTCCTTCGGGGGCAATATCCAGAGCCACTCAGTCTTGTCGGGGTTGAGTCTAAGTCTGTTCCTCCCCATCCAGATCCTAATGTCGTCCAGGCACTGGCACATCGCATCAACCGCCTCCCTGATGTTAGACGGGGTGGTAATGTACAGCTGGGTGTCGTCAGCGTACTGTTGGAAACTCACCCCATGTCCTCGGATGATCTCCCCCAGCGGTTTCATGTAAATGTTAAACAGGATGGGTGAGAGGACCGAACCCTGAGGCACCACATAAGTCAGGGGCCTAGGAGACGACCTCTGCCCACCTGCTAACACCGACTGCATCCTGTCAGCGAGATAAGAGGAGAACCACCGCAAAACGGTGCCTCCCACTCCCAACTCGCCGAGACGATGCAGAAGGATACCATGGTCGATGGTATCGAAAGCCGCTGAGAGGTCAAGTAGCACCAGGATGGAGGAATTTCCCCCATCCCGGGCTCGCCAGAGATCATCCATCAGGGCGACCAAGGCGGTTTCTGTGCTGTAGCCACGCCTGAAACCCGACTGATAGGAATCTAGATGATCAGTTTCCTCCAATAACCGAAGGAGCTGAGAAGCCACCACCTTCTCCACAACTTTACCTATAAAAGGCAAGTTGGAGACCGGACGAAAGTTCTTCAAATCCGCTGGATCCAGGGAAGGCTTCTTGAGGAGGGGTCTCACCACCGCAAATTTTAACGGTTGCGGTACGGAGCCCTCCCTCAAAGAAGCGTTGACAACTGCCTGGATCCAGCCGCGTGCCCCCTCTCTGCTGGCCGAGACCAACCAGGAGGGGCACGGGTCCAGTAAACAGGTGGCAGAGCTCATAGCCCCCACAGCCTTGTCCACGTCCTCAGGAGAAGCAGGCTCAAACTCCTCCCACAATGTTGAACCAAGACTTGCCCCTGTCAACTCAATGGACTCTGCCCAGCTAGAGTCCAGGTTCGACCGAATCCAAGCGACTTTATCCGTCAGAAACTGCGAGTATTCCTCAGCTCTACCTTGCAAGTGTTCCTCGCTCCCCCCTTTTGCAAGGAGGGCGCGAGTCACCCTAAACAAGGCGGCTGGACGAGAATCTGCGGACGCAATAAGAGCGGAAAAATGAGATCGTTTTGCCGCCCTTATCGCCACTAAATAAGACTTAATAAAAGTTCTTAATAGTGTTCGATCGGACTCGGTTTTACTGGCTCTCCAGCGTTGCTCCAGACGTCTCTTGTGGCGTTTCATCTCCCGGAGCTCCTCGGTAAACCAGGGAGCTTTCCAGGATCCACTGCCACGGAGAGGTCGCAAAGGCGCAATCCGATCTAATGCCCCTGCTGCCGCGGTGTTCCAGGCAGCCACCAGGGCATCAGACGAATTGTGTACCAGGGTTTCAGGTATTTCTCCAAGTTCCCTCTGGAATCCTTCCGGTTCCATTAGGCACCTGGGGCGGAACCACCTAGTCAGTCCCGCCTCCCTGCGGAGGAGGAGTGGGGCTGTGAAATCCAACCTCAGTAGGAAATGGTCTGACCATGACAACGGGGTGATGGCTATATCCCCTACATTCAGATCATCTCTCCACTGCACCGAGAGAAACACTAGGTCGAGCGTGTGACCTCCCTCATGAGTCGGACCCTGGATTACTTGGGTCAGGTCCATGGTTGTCATGGAATCCATGAACTCCTGAGCTGCACCAGAGGTTTCGCCTGCCGAGGGCAGGTTAAAGTTCCCCAGCACCATAAGCCTGGGGAACTCCACCGCCAGGCCGGCTATCGCCTCAAGCAGCTCAGGCAGGGCCTTAGCAGCGCAGCTGGGAGGCAGGTACGCTAACAGAAGGCCCACCTGAACCCCTAAGTCCAACTTTAGAAGGAGCGCCTCACACCCGACAATCTCCGGGGCAGGGATCCTACGAGGATGCAGATTTCGGCGCGTTATAATAGCCACTCCTCCCCCCCCTTCCCTGGGGTCGTGCATGGTGCTGCACTGAGAACCCGTCTGGGCATATCTCAGAGAGGGCTACTCCTCCCTCTTGGCCCAGCCAGGTCTCAGTTATACACACCGTTTAAAATGCTTCGATGGACTTTGAGCGGATGGGGCGTGGCGCGACAGAGTGAGGAAGACAGCTGCGACAGGGATGCCCCGCCCAAAGCGCTCAAAGTCATTCGAAGCATTTTAAAAGGATGCGTTTTGCCTGCCATGAAGGGAACCAATGTTCCCCGAAGAACAGGAGGCAAGCATTGGTTCCCTTCATGGCAGGCAAAACGCATCCCTTTAAAATGCTTCGAAGGACTTCGAAGCATTTTGAAGGGACGCCCGCCACGCCACTCCCTCCCACCCTGCCAAACCCCAGCGCGAGACGCCCCTCCTACCTCCGTCGCGTTCTTTCGGTCTTCTCTCCACGGCAGCCCGTTCCAAAAGAACGTCTCGCGAGTTCTCGAACTTTCTTCGGGGAACATTGGTTACCTTCATGGCAGGCAAAACGCATCCCTTTAAAATGCTTCGAAGGACTTTGAGCGCTTCGGGCGGGGGATGGGGAGGGACGCGACGCGAGTGAGGAAGGCGGCGACAGGGAAACCGCGAACTTCCAGACGCTGGTAAGATGAGCGCCTCGCAGCCCGGCCCTCCCTTGCATTCCCTGCCACCCCCAAATTGTGCCTGATGATCTTACCAGTGTCTGGCAGTTCGCAGCTTCTCTTTCTTGGCAGGTCTTTGAGGGAAACTCCTTCAATGTAAAGGAGAAGTTATCGTGAGTGCGAAAAGTTGTTAATTGGTTGCACTCGCGATAACTTCTCCTTTACATTGAAAGAGTTTCCCTGCAAAGACCTGCTGAAAAGAGAAGCTGCGAACTTCCAGACGCTGGTAAGATCATCAGGCACAATTTGGGGGTGGCGGGGAATGCAAGGGAGGGCCGGGCTGCGAGGCGCTCATCTTACCAGTGTCTGGAAGTTCGCGGCTTCTCTTTTCAGCAGGTCTTTGCAGGGAAACTTCTTGAGGGATCTCTCTCTCTCTCTTTCCGGGCCAAAAGTGCCGCCGCAAAAAGAGCGGCTCACGGCATGTCCCCCCCTTTCCCCCGGAAGTAGTTTGGGGGGCTTATTTTTTGGGGGTGGCTTATTTTCAGGGAAACACGATAACAACAACAACAACAGAAATCCAATCACTGACCAACACAGTCCTAATATTCAGCACAGATATCTCGATGCAGTTTGGCATGGAAAAATGCGCCACTGTATCTATGAAAAGGGGCAAAATCACTACATGTGACCGAATTGAAATGCCCAATGGCCAATTAATTAAATGCAACCAAAATGAAGCCTACAGTATAAATATCTGGGCATTCTGCAGTTGGATAACATCAGACATGGAGAAGTGAAAACTATCATCAGAAGAGAGTACACCAACAGAGTTAGGAAAATTTTGAAATTAAATTAAATGGTGGAAACACCATCAAGGCCATGAATACCAGAGCAATACCAGTCATAAAATACACGGCTGGTATAATTAACTGGACACAAGCCGATTTGGACATTTTGGACCAAAACACCAGAAAACTAATGACAATGGACTAGTTTACATCAACGTACTGACACTGATAGACTTTACCTGCCCAGAAAATCAGGTGGCAGAGGATTACTACAAGTAAAGCAAACAGTTGAAGAAGAAAAGCATGCATTGGCGGATTATTTAAAAGAAAGTCAAGAACATCTATTAATTGAAGTAAAGAACAAAAATCTACTGAAGGTCCAACAGATGAAACAAGAATACAGAAAAAATGTGATAAAATCAAGAATGGAGAGTTGGCAAAATAATGCATTACATGGCCAATTTCTGGAAAAAATAAAAGACAAAGTGGACAGTGAAAAAACTTGGTTATGGTTAACAACTGGCACTTTAAAGAAAGAAACAGAATCATTGATCCTGGCCGCATAAGAACAGGCAATTCGTACAAATGCCATAAAGGCCAAAATTGATAAATCCTCAAATGATGCTAAATGCAGATTATGCAAGGAACCTGATGAAACTGTAGCCCATGTGCTCAGCTGCTGCAAGAAAATCGCGCAGACTGATTATAAATTACAGCACAACTCTGTTGCACAAATGATCCACTGGAATTTATGCAAAAATTATAACATCCATACTGCTACAGACTGGTGGGAACACAAGCCTGAAAAAGTCACTGAAAATCAGATGGTCAAGATCTTGTGGGATTTTTGTATACAAACAGACAAGGTACTGGCGCATAATACACCAGACATCACGCTGGTCGAGAAAAACAAGGTGACTATCATTGACATTGCAATACCAGGTGATAGCAAGGTCGATGAAAAGGAACACAAAAAAATCGCAAAATACCAGGACTTAAAAATAGAAATTCAACGATTATGGCACAAACCACCAGTGGTAATTCCAGTGGTGATTGGAACACTGGGTGCTATCCCAAAAGCACTGGAATTACATTTAAAACAGCACAAAATTGACAAAATCACCATCAGTCAAATGCAGAAAGCCTCACTGCTTGGTTCCGCACATATACTTCGAAAATACATTACGATGTCCTAGGCCCCTGCGTGGGGCTCGACTAGTAATCAATGCCAAATCCGGCGACACAACTGGCCGCTGTTGTACAATTGTATAATAATAATAATAATAATAATAATAATAATAATAATAATAATAATAATAATAATAATAATAATAATAATAATAATAATAATAATAATAATAATAATAATAATAAATCACACAGTCGTAGACGCTTGGGAAGTGTTCGACTTGTGATATAGTGATACAAAATCCAGCATATAAATCTCGTTTGCTGTGTATTACTGTTTTTTGTGAATTATTATTATTAATAATAATAATAATAATAATAATAATAATAATAATAATAATAATAATAATAATAATAATAATAATGTACGTATACATACATACATACATAAGAGACAGAGAGTTTAAACTTTGGTCAGTTATTTCACTTTGTAAAAATACAGACTATGCACTTAGTCTATGATCCTATACACATTTACTAAATTAATATAATGAAGCTTATATTTCATTAGGATTTTCATAATATCCCTCTTGTTTTACTCAGTTCTTTCCAAATGTCTAGTTGACAGAAGCTTCTCTCACACCTTTAAAAAAATTTTCACTGTATTTTTTTTTCCAGTTTCTTGAATTTGAACCATAGTGTAATAGAAGTATATTCTTACAAATAATATTGATATTTCTTTTTAACATAGGAGGCACAGTAGACATTGTGGAAAGTGAATCTGAAAATGACCATGGTGAAACTTTAATTAACCAAAATAGCAGTGTTCGCATTCCAAGAGAAAAAATGGTCTATATGACTGTAAATGATTCTCAGCATGAAGATGAAGATTTAAGTAAGTATGTGACCTTCATTTGGGTTTAAGGTTTTAAAGGTTTTTAAAAATATACAAAACACATAACATGTTTCTTCTATTAGATGTTGCTGAAATTGCTGATGAAGTCTATATGGAAGTGATAGTAGGAGAGGAAGATGCAGCAGTGACTCATGAACAGCAAATTGATGACAGTGAAATCAAAAGCTTTATGCCAATAGCTTGGGCAGCAGCTTATGGTAAGTCATTACTCCCAAAAATTAAAGATTACCTAGTAAGGATATTGGTTTCTGGTCTTCTGTATTCAGAAAATTAAAGTACCGTATTTTTCGGAGTATAAGACGCACCGGAGTATAAGACGCACCTTAGTTTTTGGGGAGGAAAATAGGGGAAAACAATCTGCCTACCAGGTATTCATCTGGCTAGCATCCTTAGTCTGGTCAGCTTCAGCACATTATTTTATCCCCTGGTTAGGACTTAAAAAAAACCTTCTTCTGAGAGTAACAATGAAAGAGCATGCAAGCCAGTAAGAGCTGGGAAGATAGTTAGCACCTAGTTAGGGCTAGAAAAAAACTTATTCGGAGCAGCTTCAGCACATTATCTTATCTCCTGGTTAGGACTTAAAAAAACCTTCTTCTGAGAGAATAACAATGAAAGAGCCTGCAAGCCAGTAAGAGCTGGGAAGATCGTTAGCACCTGGTTAGGGCTAGAAAACAACTTCTTTGGAGCAAGTAGAGCAATGAAAAAAAACCCTGCAAAGACTTAGGGCTGGAAAAACATTCTTCTGAGAGAGTAACAATGAAAAAGCCTGCAAGGTAAGAGCTGGGAAGATCTGTTAGCACCTAGTTAGGGCTGGAAAAAAAAAGCTACATTCGAAGTATAAGACGCACCTGAATTTTCAGCCACTTTTAGGGAGGAAAAAGGTGCGTCTTATACTCCGAAAAATACGGTAATCTTTCTGGGATAGTGTTCAGTATTTCTGCTAGGATTTACATATAAGAGTACATATATATTATTTGATTATTGATTGAAATGATTTATGGTTCATTTGAAACTACAGGAATTAAGAAGAAAATTGTAATAAGAAATCAGCTCTATTTCTACTTTGGTTAGAATAGTAGTAAAATAAAAAAACAACGTATCTCTTTTTTTTTAAATCTGCAAAAATAGATAATTTATTCAACCTTAGAGAGAAGGAGAATTTTTTCAAATTTTGAGATTTGGCATTTGTTAATTTTACTCAATATTTTGAATCAGATAAGTAAAACGAAGTTTACAGACCACCTATAAAATTTAGATTTTTGTCATGTTAATTATGCTTATTTTCTTTTCATCGGAACTTCCAGCCTGGGTCCATTTCTTTTACATGCATCAATGTGGGAGATACTTTTATATTCTCATCCCATAAGGGTGGAGGGTTGCTAGTTGACTTACAATCAGCCATATGGCTACAATATTTACATGTATCTTCCAGTGGCCTTGGAAAAATAGACTCTGGTTAATTGGATTCTATGGTGTCTGTTTGCCAAGAGCATCTATCTTTTACAGTATTCTTTCTAGCTGCGTGTTCATCATGATGTGATAAAAGTCATGCTGTGAATATGTATGTATAATACTTGAGGCTCTTTCCATGGCCAGTGAGGACAGTGAGAAAAATATAGATATATATTGGCAAAAAGCTACACGTGAATAATTCACTGGCTTGGTTTTTTAAATCTAAATCTTGCTTACTGTCTTTGTTGACTACAAAAATATCCAAATATATTTATTAACACCAAGAGCTGATTATTCAGGCTTACTTTTTTAAAATATAGAAATCATATTCAGAGATAGTATGTGGACTAATCCTTAGGATGCTAAATTCTGATCCACACTAGGAAATAATGATGCAGTTGAAAACCGAAATGGAACTGCAAGTGCCCTCTTGCACATAGATGAGTCTTCTGGTCTTGGAAGGCTAACAAAACAAAAACCAAAGAAAAGGAGAAGACTGGAATCCAGACAATATCAAACAGGTAATAAAAAATAGAAATGGAAATGGAAATGCATTCTCCATTAGCATTTTTAAAAGCACAGCCATCTATCTATACACATTCCTGTTGGGAGTTTTGTGTAATATTGCTGCTTTATTGGGGTTGTAGACTGGTAAACTGATTTCTCATTTAAAAGTAACATACTATCTTCAACTTCTGTCTTGATGGATATTTTGCATCAATACACACAGGCACATGTGTATACCTGTGTATATGTTCTTTGGGAGAGTATTATCTTCAAACATGCCAGATATGAGTCATTTCTTGAAAATATAACTATTCTCACAAGATCCCTTTGAGAGAATGCAGATGTTGCAATTGCTGACATGTCAAGATATTCCTTTCCACAGGGTTAATTTGTCTAATTAAGTGATATGTTGGCTCTTAACATTGCTTCCAATTATTGAAATTCTGTAAGCCATATTTCTGTTGGAAGATTTTTAATTTTGAAGGAGAAAGCTGACATACCATTGTAATTATTTCTTGACAATTAATTGATCTGAACTTAATTTGCAATTCCAGCAGTGTTCAGGATGTTGGTATCCTATGTATTTCAATGTGAAGCTTAAGCATGTGCTTAACTTTGCTACTAAAACTAATAAAAACTTAAAATGTATAACTTCTGTGCAATTATGCTAGTGCTTGCCAGATATTTAGTAGATGCCATTTTTATTATTTTTTCTTTTTTCTTTTATTATGCAGCCATAATTATTGGGCCTGATGGCCATCCTTTGACTGTCTACCCTTGTATGATTTGTGGAAAGAAATTTAAATCCAGAGGCTTCTTGAAAAGACACATGAAAAATCACCCAGAGCACCTTCTTGCTAAGAAAAAATATCGATGCACTGATTGTGATTACACTACAAATAAAAAGTTAAGTCTGCATAATCACCTTGAGAGCCACAAGCTTACTACCAAGACTGAGAAACTAATTGAATGTGATGAATGTGGGAAAAGTTTCTCTCATGCAGGAGCTTTGTTTACACATAAGATGGTGCACAGGGACAAAGCAGCAAACAAAATGCACAAGTGCAAATTCTGTGAGTATGAAACAGCAGAACAGGGATTACTGAATCGTCACCTTCTAGCTGTACACAGCAAAAACTTTCCTCATATTTGCGTGGAATGTGGAAAAGGATTTCGGCATCCATCAGAGCTCAAGAAACACATGCGAATCCATACTGGTGAAAAGCCCTATCAATGCCAATATTGTGAGTATAGATCTGCTGACTCTTCTAACCTGAAAACTCATGTAAAGACTAGGCATAGTAAAGAAATGCCATTCAAGTGTGACATTTGTTTTCAAATATTTTCTGATACCAAAGAGCTGCAACAGCACATTCTTATGCATCAAGAAAGCAAAACACACCAGTGTCTGCACTGTGATCACAAAAGCTCAAACTCAAGTGATTTAAAAAGACATATAATTTCCGTTCACACAAAGGACTATCCCCACAAGTGTGACATGTGTGATAAAGGCTTTCATAGGCCTTCAGAACTGAAAAAACATGTTGCAGTGCACAAAGGGAAAAAGCTGCACCAGTGCAGACATTGTGACTTTAAAATTGCAGATCCATTTGTTCTGAGTCGTCATATTCTCTCAGTTCACACAAAAGATCTTCCGTTCAGATGCAAGAGGTGTAAGAAAGGATTCAAGCTGCAAATGGAACTCAAAAAACACATGAAAACACACAGTGGTAGAAAAGTTTATCAGTGTGAGTACTGTGAATATAGCACTACAGATGCCTCAGGTTTCAAGCGGCATGTTATTTCCATTCATACAAAAGACTATCCTCACCGTTGTGAATTCTGTAAAAAAGGCTTTCGAAGGCCTTCAGAGAAGAATCAACACATTCTGCGGCATCATAAAGACATTGGGTTACCATGACGATTCAGAGATAGGGATTTGGGAAGGGTGTAAAAGATTTGCTTTTTAGGCAGTCATTGTATTTTAAAGCAGATCTTACAAATGAAATACTGTGCATTTGATTTAGTGCTGTATACAGATAGGAATATTGCTTCTAGTTGACTTTTATATATTTTGTTCATTAGTGTGTTCTGAATTATCTTTCATTTGTTTAATAAATGAGGAAAGATGGCAACAATAAAGTTGCGTTTAATAAAGTAAACTTTGTCTTATACTGAATTTTTCAATTACATTAATTCTCCAAAATGCCTGCCATCCCAATTCAGTTTTGACATAAATTAAATTTCTAATTTGCTCAAAGATGTCATATAGAGGACTGTTCAAAAATCAGAGCAGAATTAATATCAAAATACTGCATTGTACAATAGGATCCACTTGATTGTCCCATTGGTATTTAAGGAACTAACTACATGCTATTCATTTGAGTGGTTATTTAACTTTTTTCCAATACTGAAGTTATTTCTTTATAGTATTGAATACTTCCATAATGTAAGAAATACATTGGTTTCTGGGAGCATTTATTTTCAATAGGGTGAATTTTAAAGAAAAACTTGAGGCACTTGTTCATTAAGTATTAATTATCTGCTTCTCTGCTTTTTTGTTCTGTATTGCAAAATGTAATTGTATTTTTGAAACATATTGTTTCAGTTGTTGACAACAGATATTCAATTGACTGTTGCTAGGTTTATTCCAAATTAAATGCAGTTTTATTACAAGACTCTAACTGTATGGAATTTTTGGTTTGGTCTCATTTTTATCTACCTGGATCTTTGGACAGCTTTCAAAGATAAACCATCTGGAGGGAGAACAGGTAGAGGAATAAATAATAGAAGCAGGTCATTTTAAAGAAACATTTTTTTTCTTCCAGTTTTAAAATGTTTCTTTTTTATTCTTTTAGGGACACAGAATTTTCCTTACCAAAATAATTTCAGGAGGAAGGAATTAGACCTTCATGCCTATGACTATTAAGCAGTAACTTTTTAATTATCCCATTATTTCTGTCCATTTATACACTTTTGGATATATGTTGAATGACCACTGTATGCTTTAAAATTATTGCTAAGTTAAAGCTGCTTCAGTCTGTTTCACAGTAAATGTTTCATTACTTTATAATAAAGCATGCTGGAAACTTGATGAATAAAACATTTCACATTTCAAGTGAAATCAAAGCTAATATTTAAAAATGTGATATTCTGACTATGTTCTCTTAGCTTGCTTTTTCTCATCTGTCCTCCCTAACTTTGGTTCCTAGAATTCATTGATCAAATGTATTGAAAGTGAACAAAAGTTTAAGCAGTTTTGCCTCATGCTTTCCCATGTCTCCTCCCTCCTTTCCTTTCATCAGAAACATAAAGATTCCAAATCATCAGTTTTATACCATATATTACATTGTCAGAGATTATAATGTGTGTACGTACATTCCTTCACATAGCTCAATATTCCCTGGGTGATTCATTTTAATATAAAATTAAAATTAAAATACAAATAGTTGTGATGCAAACAAAAAAGCTTAATGTTAACATCTTATTTTGTATGAATTGTAAGATGTATGTGGAATTATGTTTGTTTCTGACTTTTTGATGTGTATGAACTGTTGCATGTTCACCAAATTCTTAGAAAATATTGGTAAAAATTATTGTCGAGCAAGCTCTTGAGCTCTAAATCCCACACCTACAGTGTACACATTATACTGTCATAAATTAAGTGGAACATGTGAAATTGTATGGATCCATTTAAAGCTTTTGCATTGTGGTGATAACTATTGCAGGGTTGAGGTCTAAAAGCACCTCAGTTTATTAAAGCAAATGTTTTCAAGATCCAGCAGTTATCCATGGAATGTAGGTGTGTCATTTTTTTTATTGAAGTCCTACATAGATTCCTTTGCACACAATTTTCAAGCTGTTAAGATCTATTAACTTTTGTCATATTCAGAGGTATTACCAGAAATATTACCATACTGGAATATTTTTAACAAATTTGGTTACTTCCTATTTCACTAATACCACCTGGAATCATAAATGCATACGTTGAAGCATAATTTTGGCAATGTAGAAAAAGCAATTAAGAATTTATCAGTTGAGTGGATTTTGCACAATGTGGCTGTATAAAAAGCAAATGAAAACTAGTTATTGTTAATGTACTGACATTAGATATAAACTAGTTTTATTTCATTAGCAAACACTATAAAATTGATGTTGAAGTTTCATGTTTTAAAATAGTACATTAAAAGGACGTAATATAAATAATTGTTCTGTAAAATGCTTGTTAAGTACTTGATGTCCTTCCCTCTTGTACACTCTGTAAAAATTAAAAAACAAATTACATAGACTCATATATAGGGATGTGTGATGTAATGTGTACTTGATAATGTGAAAAAATAAAAATCAAATTATTTTCCTGTTAATTATATGTTTCATTTGCTACATAACTGTTTTCACCAATACTTCACACTACTTTAGCAATACAGTTTTAAAATTCAGTTGTGTAATTACTTCCATGGAGTACTGAGAGATGCCTGAAAGTGAACCTGGAAACCTTCCTTTCTTCAGGAAACCATGCTCATACAATGAAGCTGATGGCCTCACAAGCTACTCCTGTTTGGATTCAGTCAATTCCTTCCCTTGTGCAAAATGAATTGTGTCTGTGTGTAATGAAAATGATTCTGCTGCTGGGAACAATAGCTGAGATCTCAGCTCACTCCTCTTTACAAAAAGGTGAGTATATGTTCTATTGGTCAAAATTAAATATAAGTGGAACTCCCCTAGAACTATTACTACACTACTTTCTCAGATTCTCATCCAGCTGCAAAGGTGAAGCAGGCTTCAATTCATCCAGGCTACTTTAGGGGCCTAGGAAGGGCACACTAACAAGTTCTACAGCAGCACACTGGAAGGATTTGGGTCAACTTTAAGATCCAACAATCTCTTAGGAGTGGACTCCAAGTTCAACTTGAGAAAAAAGTCTGCAGGCCTCTGCCTGCTTTGGGGGTCATACTGCCTGGCATCAAGTCATTCCCGATAAGTGAATCGGGCTTCAGAAGACTCAGACAGATTTATGTGTTGGATAAGTAAAAGCTGGCAATTGAAAGACACAACTCGGGCTGCCTGTCCCTCTGTCCTGTTCTCTTTTGTTATGGACATGGAAAGAGGAGATCATGTTCATATGCCTTTATATTAAACTATATAGTAATTGGAATGGATGGTCAAACTAATGTGAATGATAATTTTTCCATCTTTAAAAGGAGATGTGAAACGAACAAAATGTTACTAAAAGACAACCATCAGATATTTAAGTACAGTCTATTAGATTTTTGTAATCTGAGTCTTACCAATAGATGGCAATGGTGTATAAGACCTGAAAGAAGTTCAATACAGTGGTGTATTTCCTAAAAAATAAACATAAATGGAAAGGTTTGCCAGCAAAGACAAATTAATGCTTTTGTGCTATAGTAATGGGGGCTGGAATTTAATATTTAATTCTAGGAAATTAATTGCCCCTTTTCATTTCATAGATCTATCATCTACCTATCATCTCTCGATCATCTATCTATGCCAATCCATCTGTGGGATTCTTGGTGTTCTCTATGCTTGGTTGTTTTCTTGCAGAAGTTTCATTACCAAACTAGGTAACATCATCAGTGCTAGTAGTGGGGTTTGCTCTCATTTTATATACTGGTAGCTTCCCCTGTTGGTGAGAATGATAATGGTAGTTCCTTGATTGGGGTATTGTTTGTTTCTTGATTGTTGGTCTAATGTTAACCTTGGTGTTAATCTCTTCTTATTTAGATGTTGATGCTGGTGAGGAGGTAATTTTTTTTTGTTTCCTTTTTAGCTTTTGGGGTTGAAAGAGGACCCCAAGGACCCCACAGTTATTCCTTTATTTGAGCAATTTGCACAATTATATCTTGTGCATCAGTTGTTGTCTTCTATGGATCAGGAGGCCTTATACTTGCTGAAGGGTTAGGGTTAGAGTTACTCTACCACCACGAGATTGCTGTCTTTGGGGTATCTGAGGTTGAGTCTTCTCCACAATGACACCCCCCCTTCTTTGGAATTGCTGACATACCACATTTTCAAAGAAGCCATAGTAACATACCTCTTCAGAAAGGGATTTAGGGATGAGTAATATCATATTGGTGTATCAGATTGATTGAATAATTGTATTAGTTGGGTTTTTAGTTGAACTTCTGTTTCAAACTTACCATATTAATGCCTTAAAATTTTTAGAAACTCTAGAAATGGAGTGACATATGAGCTGTATTAACAAATTTTAGAAAATTGTAAATTTCCTCCCACCATTCCCATATCAAATTAAAAAGGTCACCAAAGTCTACAAATATTAACTGAAATTGCCAGAGATAGCACAGCAAACTGTTCATTGACAGGTTATAATAATTATGCAAAACATTAAGATTGATAAAATTGTTCAGGGTTTGACTGTACCACTTCAAATTGCAGATTGAGGATTATGTCTCTGATCCAAATAATCATTTTTCAAAGTCATTAACAAGGTCTTTTGATTTCCTTAAGATGTTTTGAAGGGCTTTTGTTGGCTTGTGTGCTATGCTGATTCCATGTGGTGGTAGTACTCCAAAGGCCCAGCAACTCCAGAAGAAAAAACAGGAGTCATCTACAACATACAATTTAAGAACTGCAACAACCACTATGTAGGACAAACAGGCAGAAGATTGGCAGAACGCATCCATGAACACCAACTGGCAGTCAAAAGACATGACAAAAATTCTTTAATTTTACAACATATAGACAGATTTAACCATAGTTTCAACTGAAAAAAATGTGACAATCCTAGACCAGGCCAAGTACAAAAATTCCAGGGAATTTCTAAAAGCCTGGCACTCTGACAAATCAGCCATCAACAGACACATAGACATTAACAACATCTATAGACTATGCAAAAGAGGCAATCAACCAGCCCAAAGAGAAAAAGACTTCATCACCTCTTCACCAGTGATCAGCACCCAGATCAGCATAGATTAACTCCAAGGTTAACTTCTGACCAACAATCAAGTAAGCAATACCTCAAACAAGAAACTGCCAAAGAGCCATCAGTAAACAGCTGAACCAAAGAATCTTTAAGACCGCCCCCACCCACACAGACAGGCAAGACTGTCAGTATGTGAGAGTTCATGAATTGGGATAGACATGGTAACAGATCAGCCAATGGGGACTGTTTGGTGACCCAGACGGCTCGGAGCCTGGGCGTGGCTTAGGCTCACTGATTTGTATATGTATGAGTGCCTGTGTATTATATTGCTTTTGTGAATATTACTTCTGGATTCTGAATTCTGGTGGTTCTGGCTTCTGCTGTATGGTATTGTATATAAAGAAGTTTCTTATGTAGATGAATCCTGCAGAATTATTTAATTGTGTGTCTGATTGTGTGTGCTGCAACAAACTCTATCAGGTTATGGGCCCAGAGCACACAGAAAGACTGAACTGTAATTAAGCTGAGAGACTGCCTGTGTTAAAAGAGAAACCAGGCAGAGAAAGATTGCAGGATGGCTGTTGAATTCAAGGAGAGCTTTCTGCCTTGATTGGGACAGAATAATTATATTGTTTGGCTGCAAAGATGGAATGTTTCCTGAAGGCTAATGAGCTCTGCAATATTGTTGTTAATCCACCCCAGGAGCCATTAGCAGCAGCAGATCAAAGGCAGTATGATAAGGCATTGGCCTACATCTTCTTAAGTTTAGAAGATGAACAATTCTTGAATGTAGCTGATTTAAAGACTGCAAAGGAGGTCTGGCTGAAGTTGAGAAGTGTGCATGTGAGTGTGTCAGCATGCAATATTGTGCAATTATCGAGAAAATTGTACAGAGCCCGGCTTGAACCACATGATTCTGTGGAGCAGCATTTTGTACACATACAGACTCTATTTGTTGAGTTAGAACAGCATAGAATGAATTTTTCTGAATCTCAGAAAGTGCTGTTGGTGTTAGTCTTGATGAAATGTGGGACATTGTTTCAGCAGTTTTTTAGTGCAAACCAGAGCAGGAGTTGCATATGGAGGCCCTAAAAGCCTGTTTAATTTCTGAAGAGCAGAAACGCCATTTTAGAAAAAATCACGAGGAGAAATTCCTGAGGTGGGGGCCCAAGGATATGTAACAGACTGGCTGTCTGCAGAGTCCAGAAAAGTAGCAGAAGAGACCAGAATACAGCCCAACAAAGACTTTCTAAGCAGAAAGAACAGGAACAATGGAGGTGTTTCATCTGTGGTGAAAGGACTCATTTAAAGAAGGACTGTTTGCAAAGAAAGAACTATTTGCAAGGAAGAAATTATTTTCAAGACAGAGACTGCAAGGAAGAAAATCTACTGATGGACAAATTGCTGTGACAAAAGTTAGGTATTGTAATAGCAGAGACAAGTGGTTAATAGACAGTGGGGCTAGTCAAACAATTGTTAATAATTCTAAATTGTTTTTCAGAATGGATCCAGCTGGTGGCGATGCAGTAGCCTTGGCAAATGGCCAGAAGGCTAAAATCATTGGAAAAGGCAATGTAATAATTCCATGTTTGGAGGAAAAGTTTAGTAGCATATTATGAATACCTGAAATGGAGCATAATTTGCTGAGTGTCTCTAGTTTAAACAAGCAAGAATTTGAGACCACATTTGTAAATGGGAGGTGTCTCACAAAGAGAAAGGGGAATGTATGTGCACAGGGCATAAAAGAGGATAATCTTTATGTGTTGCAGACACAAAAGGTTCAATGTGCCCAAACATTTAGAAAAGTGGCACAACATGATTCATGCATTCATCTCTTGCAAAGAAAGCTTGGCCATGCCAGCTTCAGTGTGTTGCAAAAGATGCAACAGTTTGGAGAAGGGTTAAAATCAAAAGGGTTTAAGGCATACTTGGACTGTGCAGTATGTAAAACATCAAAGTCCAAGGCATTTCCAGTAAGCAAGAGTAGCACAAGGCAGACAACAAGGGCTGGTACATGCAGATTTGGTTGGGCCAATGCAAGCCAGTTTGGGAGGAGCAAAGTATTCACTGGTCATTATAGATGACTACAGCAGATTTGGGTTCTACTATTTACTAAAGAATAAAATAGAGGTGCTACAGAAATTTAAGCAATGGATAAGCTTCATGGAAAGGAGATATAAACAGGTATGTCAGTTGCAAACTGACAGATTCAGAATTCATGTCAAGTTTTCAACAGTGGTTGGGATAGTTAGGAATAAAACACAGATGCACAAATCCATACACAGCAGCTGATAATGGTGTAGTTAAGAGGCGGAATGGTGTCTTACAAACCATGAAAGACTCACTGCTGGAGGATTCTGGTCTGAGCAGGTCATATTGCAATGAAGCCATGTTGACTGCTAATTATTTAATCAATAGGCTGTGGAGTTTCTCCATTAATGATACTCCATATGCAGTGCTATATGGGAGAAAGCAATCTCTGGCACATGTAAGGGTTTTTGGAAGCAATGTGTGGGTGCATATTCCAAAAGCAATTAAGAGAAAGGGACAACCAAAGGCTAGAAAGCTCAGGTTTACAGGCTATGAGCCGGGCTCAAAGAGCTATCGCTTTAGCAATGGGAGCAAAAGAATAGAGATTTCCATGTCTGCTAGCTTTGCAGAGCAAAATTGGAAAAGAATTGATGCCAATTTTTGGAATGATCACTTAATGATGGTGACCCACTTAGTGATGGTAACTCACTTAGTGATGGTGTCAGCGTTCAGGGAGGAGAAACTGAAAGAGAGCAAGAGAAAGAGTCAGGAGAAGATGATGACTCAGATATGAAACGAGAGGGTTGAAATTCAAGAGCAGTCAATGCCACGCAGGTCAGAGCAATGGAACAAAGGGATTCCACCTTACAGGTATTTTGCTAGTAAAGTAAAGGTGTGTAATGTGTGGTATGAGGCAAGGAACTGTAAGGAAATATTGGCATTACCCAAAATTGAATAAGTAAAGTGGAAAGAAGCCATGGACAAAGAAATGCAATCCATGGATGAACATAAAGTGTTCACATCTATGACTTTGTCACAAGGTTGCAAAGCCGTAGGATGTAAGTGGTTGTACAAAAAGAAAGTACTACCCAACGATGAGGCACAATATAAAGCAAGATTAGTGGCACAAGGTTTTTCATAAAGAGAAAAATGTGCACTATGATGAGGTATTCGTACCAATGGTGAAGAGTGAAAGCATAAGGTTAGCACTAGCGTTGGCAGCGGCACGTGGCCATAAAATTTGGCATTTTGACATAACCACTGCATTCCTCAATGCAGAATTAGAGGAAGAAATTTACATGGTTCAAGCACCAGGGTATGAAAGTAAAAAGTTTAACACGGTGTATAAATTGAACAAGGCCATTTATGGGCTGAAGTAGTCAGCCAGGAATTGGAATATCTGTTTAGATAAGGCATTGAAGGGTCTTGGGTTCAAGAGTTGCAAGGCTGATGGTTGCATATACACTGGGAAATTACAAGGTGGGGATTGTCAACTATTAGCATTTGTGGATGATCTTTGTTTCATTGCAAAGGATTTGTCACAGGTAAAAGAATTTGTTTACCAATTAGAGCAAAAATTTGAAATAAAAGACTTGGGAGAAATACAAAATTAACTCAGTGTGGAGATACAAAAAACCGAGAAAGGTGGTTATGTTCTCAGTCAAAGAAGAAAAATTGAATAGCTGTTGGAGAGATATAACATGAAGGATTGTAATTCTGCTCCAACACCTATGAGCACAGATTTTCATAACAGTTTAGGTGAGGACAAAAGTGAAGCCTATGATCAAGAGATATATCAGTCAGCAATAGGGAGTCTGTTATATCTATCACAGTGGTCCAGACCAGACATAGCTTGTGCAGTAAGCATCTTAAGTTACTTTACTGCTGCACCAATGCAATTGCATTGGATGGGTATAAAAAGGATTCTCAGGTATTTGAAGAGAACTGTGAACTTGGGTCTTCAAATACAGGTATCTGAAGAATTGAAATTGAAATCTTATGTTGACAGTGATTATGCCAATAATGTAAAAACCCGAAAGTCTAATTCTGGGATTGTGATATTGTTTGGAGGGGCTTTAATTGGTTGGAAGTCCAGAAAACAAACAACTGTAGTCATTTCTACTGCGGAGGCAGAATTTATAGCTCTATCTGAACTTTGTTCAGAGGTAACTTGGTACATACAGGATTACGTACGTTTACAGGATTTAAGCGTAAAATGATGCAGTAACAGTGTATGAGGATAATGCTGCTTGCATTAAAATTGCAACAGTTGCAGAGTAAAGAATAGAAGCAAGCATCTGGACATTAAATATTGTAATGTCAGGGAAGCCATAAAATGTAAATTTATTAGCTTGCTTCACTGTTCTTCAGAGGACAATCTGGCCAATATAATGACCAAGCCATTGGGAGGTTGTGTCAGTATGTGAGAGTTCATGAATTGGGATAGACATGGTAATAGGTCAGCCAATGGGGACTGTTTGGTGACCCAGACAGCTTGGAGCCTGGGCGTGGCTTAGGTTCACTGATCTGTATATATATATATGAGTACCACTGTATTATATTGCTTCTGTGAATAGTACTTCTGTACTTCTGGATTCTGAGTTCTGGTGGTTCTGGCTGCTGTATGGTATTGTATGTAAAGAAATTTCTTATGTAGATGAATCCTGCAGAATTATTTAATTGTGTGTCTGATAATGTGTGCTGTAACAAACTCTAACAAAGACACCAGAATATAAACTGACAGCAAACAGCACTCCTTACTAGCACTGATGATGTTACCTAGTTAGGGTAATGAAAGAAAACAAGCAAGTTCAGAGGGTACCAAGGACCCCACATTTGTGTGCATAAAGTACTTAGATTAGGTTCATAGTTTCAAGAACATTTGTTATGGATTTGAAACTATCAACCTCAGTTCACTAATGTCTGAATGCATCTATTCTATCTCTCTGAACTGTGGAACAAAAATGTGGAAGTTATTAAACTTTTTCAGACTGTGGAAGAGTATAAAGAGATTTCAATGTTATAGGAACAAAGAAGTTGAGCATTTCACTGAATCTGAAAAAACACACATTAAAAATAGATGTAACCTTTCCTGGTAGATGATCCAGCAGCCCAGGACAAATAAGTAAGGTCCTGCCTCTCCCTTCTTCCCAAGAAAGTAGAACTCTTGAAAACAGTGTATTTCAAAAGGATTCTTTTATTGAGTAGAAAGTGATAGCAGAACAAAGGCAAAGCAGACTCTAAATCCCCTCAGGCAATACAGTTAGAAATAAGACATTAGAAACTCCTCCCCTGGTCAGATGTGGATTTCAGCCAATCCACAGGTGTCAAGATGTTGTTGCAACAGCCTTCCTGAGAAATAGATAAGGCAGCGTTCCCAGGATCATCATCTGCTAGCTTCAGAGTGAAACAACCCACATGGCCCTCTCCCCTTAATACATTCCAAGAAAGGTGAGAAAATCCCAAGGCACTCAGGTGCCAGGATAAAAGTAATAAAATAGCAGCTGCCAAAGGGTAAAAGGAAGAAGATACATTCAGGGGTCTCCCCTCACCCCCTCCAATTGTATGGCAGTGTCACTATAGGGAGCTATAGGCATCTGACATTCTGCCCTCTTTAGAAAAAGGAAAGGTCCACCTGGAAAAGAGAAGAACAAAAAAAAAGAGGATTATAGTACATCAACAGGGTTTGTTGGGGTATTGAGAGTGGAATTTTTTCAGAAGCATAGGAGCGATTACATGTTTCTTATCTACCCATTCATTTTGGGAAGAGTGTAAGTGTTTCCATTGGACAAGGTATTGGGTCTTTCCCCTATGAAGCCTGGAGTCAAGGATCTCTTTGATCTCAAAGTGTTGCTCCCCTTCAACCATGATGGGGGTAGGTGGCGTTTGCACCTGTAGTCGAAGGTGGGAAGTGATCTCCTTCTTAAATAAACTAACATGAAAAACAGGATGCACTTGTCTAAGTGTTTTGGGAAGGAGCAATTCCACTGTCACTGGGTTAATTATTCTAGTGATTGGAAATGGCCCAATGAATTTTGGTCCCAGCTTTTTTCAAGGCTGTAATGATTGGAGGAACTTAGTGGATAAGTATACATTGTCTCCTATTTTGAATGGTTTTGGATCCATTCGTTTTTTGTTGGCTTGTAATTTGAAAGCCTCTCTGGCTTCTTTTAGAGTCAATATAACTACTGGCCAGGTGTTTTGAAGGTTGTCCATCCACTCTTTTAGTGAGGGGATGGTGGGTTCTTCTGTGGGGAGTTTAGGCATTGGGTTAAAATCTAAACCAGTTGCTATTTTAAAGGGGGTGAATCCCGTACTTGAGTGTACAGAGTTGTTGAATGCCACTTCTGCAAATGGTAAGAGGTCAGATCAGTTGTTTTGCTGGTAATTAATAAAACACCTGAGGTATTGTTCTAGCATGCTGTTAGTTCTCTCACATTGGCTGTTAGTGCAAGGATGGTGGGAGGAACTTAAGCCTTGGACAATGCCAAGTAAGCTTAGAAACGCCCTCCAAAATTTGGAAGCGAATTGGACCCCCCCTGTCGGAAACTATTCTTTGTGGGGCTCCATGAAGACGATAAATGTGTGTAAGAAACAATTTAGCCAGACTTCTGGCAGTTGGGATCTTCTGGCAGGGAATAAAATGGGCCTGCTTAGAAAACAGGTCTGTCACGACCCAGATAACAGTATTCCCAGCACTCTCCAGCAATTCCACGATTAAATCCATGGAAATCTCTCTCCAATGTGCTGAAGGTTCAGCAACCATTTGCAAAAGTCTTGGGGGTTTCCCCTGATGTCTTTTTGTTGCTGCGCAGACGGCACAGCTAGTGACATAGCTTTTTATGTCCTTTTTCAGAGATGGTCAGCAGAATTGTCTTTTAATCAGGTGCAAGGTTTTAACAAAACCAAAATGTCCTGCTAATTTGGAGTCGTGACATCTCTACATTAGGAATAGTCTTTGGCTGGCTGAAACATATAACTTCCCACCCCACAGACCAAATCATCTTTTAAGAGGCAACTGGATTTGTGATTCAAAAATCAGTCATCTATGAGAAGGGCTTGCTTGAAGGCTTGGGTTATCTGCCAGTGTTTCTTGTTTGCTTTGGGATCTGGTGATTACTTTTGCTGCCAATTGGTCCTGAGGTACTATGGGTTTTATTACTTCGGCTCTTACACTGTTGTATTGGGGTTTTCTAGACAATGCATCTGCTAGGAAGTTGTCCCCCACCAGGAGGTATTTTAGGGTAAAGTCAAAATGCTTGATATATTGCGCCCATCTCACTTGTTTTGGAGATAGTTTCCTTTTGAGGCTTCAAGGTTTTTGTGATCAGTCCAAACCTCGAAAGGGATTGTACTCCCTTCTAAGAAATGCCTCCATGTTAATAGTGCCCAGCGCACCACATATGCCTCCTTTTCCCATGTTGCCCACCTCTGTTTGGTTTCAGTTAGTTTTTTAGATGTGTAAGCACAAGGCTGCAGTTGGTCCTGCTCATTTTTGGGAGTAGGACTGCCCCTATTGCCACATGACTGGCATCTCCCTGTATTACAAAAGGCTTCTCTGGATCAGGGTGTTTTAGAATTGACTCTGTTGAGAAAAGTTGTTTAAGTTTCTCAAATGCTGCCTGGTATTCCATTGTCCAATTCAAAGGTTGTCTTTGTTTTGGTTTTCCCTCCCCCTTGGTTTTCAGGAGATTATAATGGGGAGGGCTATTAGTGCAAAGGCGGGAATGAATTGGTGGTAAAAATTAGCCAATCCCAGGAAGCTTTGTAATTGCTTGCGTGTCCGGGAACATGCCCAATCGATTACCGCTTGTACTTTTTGGAGGTCCATTTCAATGCCTTGGTTAGAGATGTGATATCCCAAATAGTCAATTTTCTCTTGGTGAAATTCACATTTAGATAATTTAGCATAAAGCAGAGTTTATTTAAAACGGCTTGGACCAGTTTCACATGCTGCGCTTTCATTTCTGTATATATTAAAATGTCATCAAGGTAAACCAGAACCCCTTTGTACAAATGTTCATGGAGGACTTCATTTATCAATTGCATAAACACCGCTGGGGCTCCTTGTAATCCAAAAGGGAGTACTTTGAATTGGTAGTTGCCAAGCGGCGTGTTAAAAGCAATTTTCCATTCATTCCCCTCCCTTATTCTGACTCGATAGTATGCCTCTCTCAAGTCCAGTTTCGAGAAAATTTTCCCTTTGGAGAGGTGGGCTAACATATCCTTCATGAGGGGGAGTGAATAAACATTTGCCACACTAACTGTATTGAAATTACGGTAGTCCACGCAGAGATGCAGCGAGCCGTCTTTGTTTTCTATGAAAAGTACAGGGGCTGCGATTTTCGGTCTGGCTGGCTCGATAAAACCCCTTTCCAGGTTTTTATTGGGGAATACTCTCAGTTCAGTTAGGTCCCTTGGGGACATGCTCTACATTTTCGGTTTAGGGAGTTTGACACCAGGTAGAATTTCAATTGCACAGTCAGTGGAGCAGTGGGGGGGGGGGGTTGTCAGAGGCTTTTTCGCTGAAAACCTCCGCTAGGTCTCTGTATTCTTTTGGGATGACTTGCATTGGTGCATCCCGCCTGGACATTGCCATTTCTTGGAGTTCTACCCCCTATCCCCCGACTGATTCTTTGGGATAACTGCGAAAGTGACATGGAACTGAAATCTCAATATGCCTTGCTTCCAGTTTACTTTGGGATTCCATTTTTTCAGCCATGCTAGACCCAGTACCAGTGGCTATTCCATGTCTGGTGCCACTATGAAAACAAGTGTCTCTGTGCTTATTTGCAAGGGTTCGGTGGCAAAAGTGGTGGTTCTCCCGCTGCTATTGATCCATCTAATTGGCAAAAAGCGATCGGGTTTTTTAGCTTCCTTAAGTTTATCCCCAGTTTCCCCACCAGGGTGGGGCTGATTAGGCAATAGGTGCAACCTGACTCCAGCAATGCCGAGATTTTGATTTCTTTATCTCGGCTGGGGATAAACAGTCTCAGGGGTTCGATTGGATTGCTTACTGGTGGTTCATCTTCCAGGTCGCTTCCAAACAGATTCGGATTCTCTTGCTGGGAATCTGGAGCCTCACTCTCCATGGATGGGGGGGCCTTGGAACTGGGCGATCTCTTGGCTCTGTAGGGCAGTCTGCTTCCCACAGGGAGCTGTTTTAGGGGTCTTCCCACCTGATGGGTGCTCTGGTTTTCGGGCAGGTGTCTTTGAATGGCACTCCGTGGCTCGATGCCCTTCTTTTCTGCACTTGAAACAGGCTGATGGTTTTGCCGCTAATGCAGCTTGCGGTTTGAACTGCTCTTGTTTCCCCTGGAGTGCGGATCTCTTCCAGAATCACCCTGCTCAGTACTGATTTCTGGCCATATCAATTTCGGCCTCCTCGGCGGTGAGGTACCACTTGTGCAGGAGGTTCGGAGCACCTCTAGCCACGCAAGCATTGTAAAGATCATTGCTTAATCCATCTTTAAAACAGCTCACCAGGATGTTTTCTGGCCAGTCCATGTGACATGCAAGATTGCGGAATTCTTCAGTATACTCTGCCATGGGTTATTGGCCCTGTTTCACCACCTTAATACAATTGCTGGCTTTGCGATCGGCTAGGGGTTTTTCAAAACTGCGCCATAGGGCCATCCTAAATCAGTTGAAGTTCCACAGCTCTGGGGTGTTGGCATTATGCAGAGTAACCATCCAACAGGCTGCCGCCCCTTTCAGGGCTAGGGTAACCACTCTCACTCGGGCCCCTTGAGTTTGGAATTCACGCCCGTACTCTTGCATGTACATGAATACGTGCACCATGAAAAACCCTAATTGCTGCAGGTCTCCATCAAATTTCACTCCAAGGGGTGGGATTTTTCTCTCTAGTTGCGGAGTTCGGGGCTGACCTGGGATGTTGGCTGCTGCTTGCACTGCTCGTGGGGGGTTTGTGGGTCCCCCAGCTGCCGCAGCATTGGCATTGGCTTCGTTGGCTGCTTCCACAGGGGGGTAGCTGCCCTGGCCTCGTCTGCTGCTGCTGCCAGCTCAGCACCTCTCGGCTCCCCACGGAGGGTAAGATTTTCCAGGGTTTCCAGCACTAGGAGAGTGATGTGCCTTTTCAGTCGGTCCTCCCTCAGTTGTTCCCCAGCAAATTCCTCCTGATCAGAGAGGGTTTCCAGTTCCATTTTCCACCCTAGTTTCCGACTGCCACGGGTGAGCGTGACACCTCTGGTTCTCCCATCCCAGCTGTCCTTCTCCCCAATGCCAATCGACCAGTGGGGCTTCTTTGGGTCCTCCGGGATTGCCTCGGCGCCTTGGTACAACAAGCAGGGATCCAGCTGGGTGGTGGTGGATGTCCCACCCCAGCATTCGGCTTCTCCCTGCTCGCTGCTTTGCTCAGACATGCTTTGCAAGGTCCCCACGGTAGGGCAAAAAATTCCGCTTCTCCAGGTTGACCGTTTTTGCAGAATCTGCTTTATGTAAGGTCCTGCCTCTCCCTTCTTCCCAAGATAGTAGAACTCTTGAAAACAGTGTATTTCAAAAGGATTCTTTTATTGAGTAGAAAATGATAGCAGAACAAAGGCAAAGCAGACTCTAAATCCCCTCAGGCAATACAGTTAGAAATAAGACATTAGAAACCCCTCCCCTAGTCAGATGTGGATTTCAGCCAATCCACAGGTGTCAAGATGTTGTTGCAACAGCCTTCCTGAGAAATAGATAAGGCAGCGTTCCCAGGATCATCATCTGCTAGCTTCAGAGTGAAACAACCCACATGGCCCTCCCCCCTTAATACATTCCAAGAAAGGTGAGAAAATCCCAAGGCACTCAGGCGCCAGGATAAAAGTAATAAAATAGCAGCTGCCAAAGGGTAAAAGGAAGAGGATACATTCAGGGGTCTCCCCTCACCCCCTCCAATTGTATGGCAGTGTCACTATAGGGAGCTATAGGGATCTGACAGGCACCCCAGAGCATGCACCAGCTAACTGGAATGCAGGCACTGCATATGACATAATGAAATGCAGCAGGCATATTGGACCGCCCTGCTTGTTCCAGTAGATAATTATTTTTATACAGAATAAGAAAAGAGCTTCTCAAGGCTAGGCATGGACTGAGAATGACATTATCTGTTCCTGCCCTCCTCAAACAAGAAGTGCTTAGCTTCATCCCTGTACCAACAGGCAACATTCCTTGTTAACAATACTGATGCAAATGACTGTCCACACATCAGGGAAGACAGTACCTTTCTCCATAGTGGGTGGAGCTAGCCTCCAAGAATGGGTTAAATCTGCCCTCTAGCCAATCAAGACCGAGTCTCAAAAAGTATAAATAGAATACCCCTTTGGATTGGCACCCCCTCTTTTATCTCGGTCTTTAGCCATAAGGATTTGTGCTTTTCCATTCTTGAAGGCTAGTTCCATCGTGATAATTGTTCCAGACTACAAATAACATCATCTGTGAGTGTTTCTGTTCCTTAAAGCAAGCCTCCCCAAAGTGACAGCTGTCAAACTCCTTTGGGTTGAGCGCGGCTCCGGGCGGCGGCCCAGCCGCAATTGCCTACCTCAGTCGGCGTTCTTGTCATTTCCACACTTAATTCGACTGGGGAAGGGTAGCCAGAACTGTCAAACCGCTGACCATCGTGATCGCACTGACAGCTACCTTGATTAGTGACTGTGACAGGGGGAAAGAGAGAAAATGCTGCTCGGCAAGCTGCAGAAGCCCAGCACTTGGGCGGCCACCGTCTTTCCCCCTCCGGCTGGAGTCCGAACTCCAAGAGCTGGTTGAACACGTTGCGAAGCGACTCGGCAGCCCCAAGCAGAGATTTCTCTGTCAGGCCATACCTATAGCAGTCGGCCGATTCTGCAGAGCATTCTCTGTCAGGCCTACAAATCGCAACTGTCTGATCTGGCGAAGCAGCTCTTGGCGGGAAGAGCCGTTGGAAGCCCCGACTGCAGGTGACGTCATCACGGTGGCCATTTTGAAACCCGAGAAGAGGCAAGCTGATTGGCTGGCATCATTTGACTCTCCTGAGCTCCGTGAACGGACACTCCCCTGCCTGCTCGTAATTTCGGTGACAGAGCGTAAGCGCTGTGTGCCCTATGCTCCTTGTCAGACTGCTCTCGGCACGACCAATCTCATTGCCCCACTAAAGTGCTGCTCTGTGCGAACTCCTAGGAGCTGAGCCATGGCCGAGAGTGCCAGCAAACAGGGCAAGGCAAGGACCAAATCCAACAGGCCTTGCCTTGCTGAAGACTCCTCTGGAGAGCTGGTCCTGCCACGCACTACCAATGCCAGCAGAGACAGATCCCCCTGGCAATCCCCCCCTCCTAAGTCAAAATCATCGAAGCCTACTGTGAGGGGAGATAGCCATAAAGTGCCATCGAAAGGCACTACAGGAGGCACAGGGACACAACCCCAAGGGGCCCTCCAGACCCATGGGGCACCTTCCCAGGCACCAGGGGGCGCACTTCCATTGGCCCAGGGGCACAGACCCACTCAAGTGGGCTCACCTGATAACGTCTCTCTGGACAACCCAGACATCTGTCTGCGGGAAGGGGACGTGTGGGGAGCCTCAAGGCCCACCAGGCCACCCAGCCAACAAAGGGCCTCCATAACTCCCTATGATGATCCGCTTGAGGACCCAGTGGTCCAACAAAGAATGAATGCGGCCATCTGCAAGGGCATTGAGGCCACTGTCAAATCTATGGCCGGCCCTTCCCAGGCTCCCATGGCACGGAGAGCCTACTCACCTGTCCCCTTGCCTCCGGCCCCAACTTCCTCCGATGAACTGGAAGCAGAGGACTATTCAATTCACGGCTCCTCCATTCCCCTGGGGGATCCAGACAAGGAAGAGGGCGAATTGGATGACGGACTGATTGGGGAGGACCAGTTTCACCCCCAATTGTCCGAGGACGAGGATCTGGCCCCTGAGCCTTCTACATCCACGGCCCTTTTCCACCCCAGCCTCTTCCGGTCCCTATTGCATAAGGTTAGGGCAACAGCAAACATACCTCCATCCCCAGCCGACCCCCAGGGGACGACTGTCCAGGGGGATTCAATTTTCGGTGAGGCCTCCACCTCCCCCGTGGAGGTAATTCCCACACCGAACCTCTTCATAGAGTCCATCACGAAGCAATGGTAGGCTCCGGCCGCAGGGCCACTTCCAAATGCCTTAGACAAACATTATTTCAATGTTTCCACACAGCTGGCCCAACATCTGCCGGTGCCACCAGTGGATCCACCTGTCTTGGCCCTGTATTCCAATGCTCCAGTGCCCGGGGACCTGGATGACCTGCTTCGGCCTGAGGAGCGGCGCACGGAATCCGTTCTCCAACGGACCCACCAGGCGGCCGCCTGGGCAGTCAAGGCCTCTACTACAGCCTCCTTTTTCTGCCGCACATCACTAAAATGGCTGCACGTCCTTCAGGACCACATCCCCCAAGCAGACACCAGGGCGCATCAGGACATTAACAAGCTTATTGCAGCAGCCCAGTTCACGTCTGATACCATGCTACAGGCTGGTCGGTTTGCAGCCAGAGCGATGGGGTCCGCTGTAGTGGCCAGGCGGATGCACTGGCTTCGCAGCTGGCCAGCCGACCTGCGCCATAAATGGAAGCTGGCCGCTGCCCTGATCACGGGTCAGTTCCTCTTCGGCCCGGCATTTGACCGCATAACAACTGAAACAAAAGATAAGCGCAAAGTGCTCCCCTCCTATACAAAAAAATCGTATAATAAGTCCTCTTTCTTCCAATGTGGCCCCTGGGCCCCGGATAACTCCTACAATAGGTATCAGGGGCAGTACGGGGCAACCCAGGGGCAGTATGGGGCATCCCAGGGACAGTATGTACCCCGACAACATTCTGCCTCTGATAGGCCGTTCCGGGGTGGCCAGTCCAAACGGCCCTTTAGAGGGGCCGGTGGTCGCCCTTACTGCCAGTACAAGTGAATCTAGACCAGCTCCTCCAATTGGGGGTCGCCTGGCATCCTTTGCCAGTTGATGGGAGGAAATCACCAACGACGCATGGGTTTTACAAACCCTGTCGTCAGGACTGTCTCTCGAATTTCTCTCCACCCCGCCGAGGTTTTTCCTACGCTGCCCCTTGTCATCCAATCCCTCCAAACGGATCCTCGTGATTCAGGCCATCCAGCACCTGTTGGACATTAGAGCCATTCAGCAGGTGCCTGAGGACCAGCAGGGGCAGGGATTTTATTCCATTTTATTCGTGGTTCCTAAATCCTCGGGAGGGTGGAGAACGATCCTTGATTTAAAACGCCTTAACAAATATGTGAAGTATAGGAAATTCAAAATGCACACCCTGCAATCAATTCTGGCGGGCATTAAGCAAGGCGACTTTCTCGCCTCAATTGACCTTTTGGAGGCCTACCTCCACATTCCAATTCACCCTTCTCACCGCCAATTCCTCAGATTTTGCTATGCAGGGGTGCATTATGAATATCAGGCGTTGCCCTTCGGCCTGTCCTCAGCGCCAAGGGTGTTCACCAAGGTTCTGACCACCTTGACTGCCCACCTGCGGGCTATCCCTGTCGTGTCCAGTGTTACCTGGATGACATCCTCATCCAGTCTTCCTCCCTGTCACAGGTAGAGCAGGACATCCAGGTAACCCTCAATACACTGGAACACCACGGTTTCCTTGTCAACTTGGGAAAGAGCCAGCTGTCCCCTTCCATCAGGGTGACTCACCTGGGGGCCATTATTGACTCTCTGGAGTGCAGGGTGTACCTGTCCCAGGAGCGGAGAGACAGCATATCGGACTTAGTCCAGCAAGTTCTGGCCCAAACGAGGGTTCCCCTGAACCAGCTGTCCTTCCTCCTGGGGAAGATGATTTCCGCCATTCACATCACCCCGTGGGCTCACCTGCACTCCAGAGACCTTCAATGGTTTCTTCTCCCTTTCCAGCGATCCGGTCGCAGCACCTCCCCAGCCAGGGTCCGGCTCCCGATGGTGGTGAGGAAATCCCTGAGATGGTGGTCTTCAGCCGCTCTAAACAGAGGGACCAGCTTCCTGGAGCCGCAGAGGCTGACTCTGATGACAGACACCAGCACCACAGGTTGGGGGGCCCACATCGAGTCCCAGGTTGCCCAGGGCACTTGGTCTGTGACAGAACAGAGCCTCCCCATCAACTTGTTGGAACTGAGGGCAGTCAGGTTGGCCTTAGATCACTTCCAGGGCCGTCTGTCGGGCAGCCACGTGCTCGTCCTGACAGACAATGTAACAACGAAGGCCCACATCAATCGGCAAGGTGGGACCATGTCCAAGGCTCTCATGGCTGAGGCAATGACACTGGAGCTCTGGGCAGAACAGCATCTGCACTCCATCGCAGCAGAGCACATCTCCAGGGTGAGCAACACAACCGCAGACTGGCTCAGCTGGAACTCCATCGACCCGGCAGAGTGGTCTCTTCATCCGGACATTTTCCAGCAGCTGGTCAGTCGCTTCAGTCTGCCGGTCATGGACCCCTTCGCCACCCTGGAGAATGCCAGGTTGCCCAGGTTTGCCACCAGGTTCCGGACACAGGGGGCAGCGGACACAGACGCTTTTCATTGCGACTGGCCGCAAGGGCTACTGTACGCATTCCCCCCTGCCCTTGATCCCCAAGGTCATCCGGAGGGTCCTGCAGCTGAGGGCGAAGGTGCTCCTTCTAGCTCCCCATTGGCCCAGAAGGACCTGGTTCGCGGACCTTATGTCCCTGTCCGTATCGCCTCCTTGGCGGATCCCACCGACAGAGTGGTCGCTTGTCCAGGGGTCAGTCCATCATCCAGAGCCACATTGGCTACAACTGACCGCCTGGCACTTGAGCGGCTCACTCTGAGGCATCGCCTGGTCCCAGACAATATTGCCCTAATCATGTTGGCCTCTAGGAGGCAGTCCACCGAACAAATCTATTCGGCCACTTGGAAGACCTTCTGTCTCTGGTGCACACAGGTGGGGTATTCTCCCGTAGAACTCTCTATCATTAACGTGATTCAATTCCTGCACCAGGGTCTTGCCAAGGGCCTCTCCCCTAATACGCTACGGCGGCAAGTAGTGGCACTATCTACTGTCCTTTCTTGCCAGAACTTGGACTCCCTTTCTGCTCACCCGCTTCTGAGACAGTTCCTCAAAGGGGCCACTAACTTGTATCCCCCTGTGGTCCATAGGTTCCCCACGTGGGACCTCTCCAAGGTACTCTCCGCTCTAATGGTGGGACCCTTTGAACCATTGGACACCGTTCCCCTTTCTCATCTGACTTATAAAGTCGTGTTTCTGGTAGCGGTCACCTCTGCTCGTAGAATTTCAGAGCTTGCAGCCCTGTCCATGAGGGGGGACCTGTGCGTCTTTCACTCTGACAAGGTGGTCCTCCGTTTGGACCCTACCTTTGTGCCCAACATCAACATGCATTTCCACAGGGCGCAGGAGATTGTCCTGCCTGCATTCTTCCACAGGATCCACTTACTGACTCTGAACGTGCGTGGCACATGCTGGACGTTAAGCGCACTCTTGACATTTATTTGCGTTGCACATCCAATTTCCGTCGAACTGAGGCGCTATTTGTATCCTTCCAGCCCTCCTCTTTGGGCCACAAGGCGTCCTCTGCTACGGTAGGCTGTTGGCTTCGAGCGGCTATCTCCTTGACCTACCAACATTTGTTGTTACCACGGCCTCCCGGACTAACTGCCCACTCCACTCGCAGTGCGGCCACCACCGCGGCGTGGAACGCTCGGGCATCCATCACAGAGGTCTGTCAAGTGGCCACCTGGTCCTCCCCAATGCCATTTGTCCGGCACTATAAACTGGACGCTTACGCCTCCGAGGAGGCGGATTTTGGCAGACGGGTGTTGGGGCAGGTGGTGCCAACTGGGGGTAATTCCAGCCAGGATTGTTAAGCCCACCCTAGGGATGAGATGCTTTGGTATGTCCCATTCTTGGAGGCTAGCTCCACCCACTATGGAGAAGGGACGTTGGTACTCACCTGAGACGTCCTTTCTCGTAGGGTGGAGCTAGCCTCTAAGTCCCTCCCTTGGTTGATACCTGGCTGCTCAGGGGTGCATTCTCTGTTTTGTACATAAGTTAATAAATTGTCTGGTTTGTTTTTGGAAAAGCACGCTGAGTCTTACTTTGTCCCTCGTTAAAAGAGGGAGTGCCAATCCAAAGGGGTTCTATTTATACTTTTTGAGACTCGGTCCTGATTGGCTAGAGGGCAGATTTAACCCATTCTTGTAGGCTAGCTCCACCCTACGAGAAAGGACGTCTCAGATGAGAACCAACGTCCCTTTTCAGTTTGTGCTTTTTGTTATGGACCTTCTGCTCAATCTTTTATGATCAACACTTACATCCTTTCATAATTGTGAAGCAGCCTGATTTTCAAGTAAATCTGAATGGCCAATATTTAATTCTGCCTCTTTTCCATTCTCTTCTTTTGACATTTTTGCTCACAGTTTAGAAAAGACTGTTTTCATGTAAAGGCTAGTACAGGGGTCGGCAACCCACGGCTCCGGAGCCGCATGCAGCTCTTTGGGGCCCCTGTTGTGGCTCCCTGTCCCATCACTGGCTGGCCTGCCCTCCCCTCCCTCACCTGGCCTGAGAAGGTAAAGGCGACAGCAGGAATGGAGAAGTGGCCAGGGCTCATTCTCCGGCACTGGTTGAGGCACTGGTTGAGGAATGATCGCCACCCCCGTCACAGACTTTCCTTCGGGTGACCCTCCTCCCCCTCTCGCGACTCCCTGGCTGGCTGGCTGGCTATGGTGGGGCCAGGAGGATGCGCATGTGTGGGGAGACTCTCCTTCTGGAAGCCACAGAGCCACGAGAACCTTCCTTCTGGAAGCGAGAAGCCGCAGAGGGCGGGCGGCTTTTCGCTTAAGGAGGGTCTTTGGATGCGGCTTCTCTCCTGCCCTAAGGATCCAGCCATTGCCTTGCTGTGCCCCCCCCCATGCATGAGAGGAGTAGGAGGGAGAGGAGGGTCCCGGGAGCCTTAATGCAGGAGTGAAGTACCTGCCTTCGCACCACATTTACGCGTACGGCAGCCTTCGCTTCCTGCTGCTTCAGGCTGGAGCTTACGCCCTCCCTGCTCAGCCGAAGAACTGTGGGGGTTGGGTGGACATGGCAAGGCGATGGCTGGATCCTTAGGGCAGGAGAGAAGCCGCGTCCAAAGACCCTCCTTAAGCGAGAAGCCGCCTGTCCTCTGGGGCCTCTTGCTTCTAGAAGGAAGATTCTCCGCGGCTTCCAGAAGGAGGGTCTCCCCGTGCATGCGCATCCTCCTGGCCCTGCAACAGCCAGCCAGGGAATCACGAGAGGGGGAGGAGGTCACCCAAAGGAAAACTTGCACCAGGGTTGACAATCGTTCCTCAGTACACAGAGAGAGAAGGGGAGAGAGAGGGAGAGAGAGATGGGAGAAAGAGAGAGATGAAGGAGGTAGAGAGAGATGGGTGGGGAGGAAGGGAGAGAGAGAGAGAGAAATGGGGAGAGAGAAAGAGAGATGAAAGGGAGAGAGATGGAGAGAGAGAAAGAGAGGGAAAAGAGAGAGATTCCTTTTTCCTCATAGAAAAGAAAACAGAGCCACAAAATCTGGGTAGGCATAGCTGGGGGGTCATGTGACTAGGTGGGAGTGATTTCAAGTTGGCCACGCCCACCCAGGTTTGTGGCTCCGGGTGTTTTGTTTTCTCTGGGAAATGGGTCCAAATGGCTCTTTGAGTTTTTAAGGTTGCCGACCCCTGGGCTAGTTGCATTATCCCATCAAGAAACAATTTTCCTGCCCTTTTTATTTTTAGAATTTAATTTTAGAATTTAATTTTAGAATTTAATTTTAGAATTTAAAAATCTGCAACATTCATCTATAATATTTGCAGATAATGTTACTCATGATTATTCTGGTTATATATTGTGCTATGAATGCTATGGAAGTCTTTTGAGAAGGTTCATCAGTCAGTTTCATAAGAGGAGTAAAATTCTGTTTCCTAATTCTATGCAGTAGTTTCAAAATAGGAATAGCGAAGCTGCTAATTTTGTTTTTCCCTACTTGTAACCTATTCCTAAAATTAATGCTTAAAAATATAGTACCATGTTTTCTTGAAAATATGACCTAGTTTGATTTTTACACATGCTGTGTAAAAGTAAGCCCTAGTTTGATTTTTACACGTGCTGTGATGACCCAGGGCATGGCACAGAGATAACACAAACAGCTGACAGTTCAAACCACCCCTTTATTGCTCCAAATCTCCCCAAATGCTCCCACATTTCTGGCAAGTCCCACAGCAGAGTGAGAACAAACCCCCACACAAACCTTAAGCAGCCTCTGGCTGCAATTAATCCAGCCCAGCGCTGTCTGCACCAAGGCTTCATGGCAATAAATCCCAAATGTATTTGGCAAAACAAGAGCAAAGCAAGGAGTTCAGGGAGCAAAAGATCCAGATAATTAGTCCAGAACACCAACAAGGAATGCAAGGATTCTTGGCAAGTTAAAATGTTGGCACACAACACTTTAGGAACTTATCATTTGCCCCCGACAAATGTCCCTTCCCACAGCATCTCCTTAAATCTCATTCTCCAGGTGTGCCTGGTAAAGCTGGGCAGGGCACTCTCCTCTCGAGTGGCCTGCTCTGTCTGCTCTGATCACACCTTCGAGCCCTTGCATCAGGAAGGGGTGGTTCTTGCTCCTCGTCTGAGCTCTGTCTCTCCTCCCTGCCTGCAGGCCTTACTAATTCTGAACAGCCTTGCCTGGACTGACTCTGCCCTTCCCCAGTTTCCTCCAAGGCCAACGGAGCTGCCCTCTCACTCGCTGTCAGTTCTTGTTCCAGCTCATCTTCCACCGCAGATTCATACTCCGATGGGGGCATGACACAGGCCCAATATAAGCTCTACCACCCAAAATAAGTTCTAGTTAAGACCCCGCCCACTCCAGGGTGCACGGGGTGGGGCGTGGTGCAGGGGTAAAAATTAAGTAGGGTGGGGATGGAGGTGTGGAACAGCCCTACCTACCTCACATACCTGACATTTGCCTTGCCAGCCCACTTCTTCTGCGGCCACCTGCCGTCGCTTGCACATGTTGCTCCTGGCCTCTGTTTCACTGTCAGAGGTCCTTTGGGAAAGGTCTCTGCAGCTGATAACAGAGCTCCGGTGTCAAAGCATCGTTTGCCACCATTCTACATGGAAGAACATTCTACATAGAAGTGGGGAGGGGGAATGCAGAGAGCGTGAGAAGCACTGATAACAAATTCTTTGTGGTTTTTCCAAGGTCATCTTTGTCCAGCACTTGCAAGGAGGGGTTGCCACACTGGCAGAAGTTGAGTGGGCAATGTGACCCGAATGGGGGTGGGAAACAAGGAGTGCCCGTTTCCTATTGAAGGGGAACTTGGGAGACAAATTAGATTTGGGTTTTCCCATGCGTTGCCAACATGGTGTCTGCAATAAATTGGAACTTTGGTGAACTTTTTGCCTTGGACTCTGATTTCTGATCGATTACTATTTGGAACCGTGACACTAACCCAAATCTCATTTAAACCTTTACCCAGCTACCCCTTTTTCTGGGGCACTGGTTGGGGTCCTAAACCCCAGTTCCGACCCAATGCCGGGTGGTACAGAAGACTCAGAAAGAAGAGAAACTGGCCGGGGATCCTGCCAAGGAGGACGCAGAGGAGTGTATTAGGAGCCTCTACTCTCCTTCCCCGGCATTCGTGGAGGCCATGGAGGCTGCAGAGAGGGAGCGCCAGATGGGGGCACGGAGCAAGCTACCAGCCCCTCAGCCTCTCTCTCAGATGGAGTGGACCCCGCTGGGAGCCGTGGGAGGCTGCAGGCTGGAGCAGCCCTTGTATTCCAGAGTGAGCCTAGGTTCTGAATGGGGCCAGCCGAGAATCCCGCTCGCGGGCGCTCTGAAGATGAGGGATCGCAGCCAGGCTCACATGCACACTCGCTGACGGACCTTCCCGATTGGTTTGGACAACTAAGCGTGAGTTGGACAAACCCCCCCTCGGGATTGGAAGCTCAGAGATGGTACCTGGCCCAGCCCATGTTCTCTTTCCCAGAGAGACCTCGAACCTCCCACCAAAGTAGGGTGATAGCATCTTTTCACACCGCTACAACGGGGAGCTTGGGAAGTCTCCCTACCGGGCCACCTCCTAGGTGGGAACCCCACTGCCCGTCTCCGAGGCCAACCCGCCAACCAGAAGGTGGAAGGCCCCAGTGGTGGCAGGCTGGGGGAGAGAGGATGCCAGAGCCAACACCAACACCCACTTTCGGAGCCCTGCCACCATGGCAGGCCCCTCCGGGATGGGGGTACTTCCCCGGAGTGGGATGGGTGCAATGCCAGTGGGCCCCGGGGCAGCCCCCGCAACAGATGCCAGCACCGGCCGCACCAGTCCCTCCCCAAGGGGGGGTTGGGGCCAACAGATGCAGCATGGCGGGATCCAGATGGGAGGACCCCTGCAGCAAGCCGCAGCTCCGCCAGCCACTGCTGGGTTAGCTGCCCCCCTCGGCCCCAGGAGGCCGCCCCCCCGGTTTTGAGCCACGTTTGATGGGCACCCAACAAAGCTGGCCTATTTCCTCCACCGGGTGCTGGTGTACGTCGATGAAAATCAAGCGCTGTTCCAGACAGATAGACAGCTGATTGATAAGATCACCGAGGGGATGAATGATGGGGAAGCGTCCGAGTGGGTGGCGGAGCTCCACGATGAAGAGGCCCCTGAATTAGATTATCTGGACGACTTCATCCAACTGATGAGGATTAGGTTCCGTGATGAGGCCCAGCAAGCAGATGCCGAGGCCCATATCAAAGAGTTGAAGCAAGCGGGATGCCCAGTGAAGGAACTAGTGTGGGAGTTTAGGAGAGCGGCAGGAAAAGTGTGAGATTGGCCTGAGCGGCTCTTAGTGCACACATTCCGAGACACGCTAGACCCAGAGCTGAAGAAAGTATGCGAAATACGGGGGGTCCTGTGCCAGATCCAACGGTGGTACTCCACCGCAATCACTCTGGATCAGGTGGTCAGAGTCAAGAAAGAGACCCCGGTGGAGAGACATCATGAAGTGAAAAAAATCCTAGATTCTAGGTTATTTAGGGGCTACTTTCAGTATCTTATACATTGGAAAGGATATTCGTTGGCTGAATCAACATGGGTAAATAGTTGGAAAGTTAGAGCAGACAGGCTCATTAGCAATTTCCATAACACATACCCAGATAAGCCGAAGGAGCCCCCTGGGGGAGGGAGGGGTGGTTAAGATCATTTGCTTAATCCCCTAGACTCTCACTAATTGTGTTCTTTTATGTTTTAGTAGGACATGCTTTTCTTCTAAGGAGGGCCGCCTGTCAAAGCATCGTTTGCCACTGTTCTACATGGAAGAACGTTCTACATAGAAGTGGGGAGGGGGAATGCAGAGAGCGTGAGAAGCACTGATAACAAATTCTTTGTGGTTTCTCCAAGGTCATCTTTGTCCAGCACTTGCAAGGAGGGGTTGCCACGCTGGCAGAAGTTGAGTGGGCAACATGACCCGGATGGGGGTGGGAAACAAGGAGTGCCCGTTTCCTATTGAAAGGGAACTTGGGAGACAAATTAGATTTGGGTTTTCCCATGCGTTGCCAACATGGTGTCTACAATAAATTGGAACTTTGCCTTGGACTCTGATTTCTGCTCGATTACTATTTGGAACCGTGACATCCGGATTGATCCACAATAGGCTCCAAAAATCAGATTAAAGATTGGGAATCATTAAGGGAGTGAATTTCTTTTCACTGGATTTATCCCATGCTTTATATTACGGCAAATCCACAAATACTTCTGTGACATTCCTAGGCTGGCTTTATACCCATGATCCTATAATGGTTTTACAACTGAGCTATATTGCAATGTAGTAGGCTTTATGTTGAGCCCAGCTTCCCAGAAATTCTGGAACTCTGTGCATATGACTTTTTTTTTAATTCAAAAAGTTTTATTAGTACAAAGTACAAACATTTTTCTTTTTTTCTCCCCCCTTCCCCCTAACCCCAACCCCCCCTTCCCTTCCCCCCTCCCCCCGGACTTCCCAGAGAAAGTACAGGGCATAATATTCAAAAAACAATAAATTTAAATTAAGTTAAAAGAAATTGTTAATTTCCACATTTTTTAAGTCTTTAACTCCGAATTATTCAAAACTGTTTAAAGCATAATCAAATAATAATAATAAAAAAATAATAATAATAAAAAGATTTTTTAAAAGTTGAAAGAATAAACAAATAAGAAAATAGGAACATTATATTAATCAAACATCCTACCACATAATTTACATCACTAAACCTCTATCTTTTATATAATCTATATATAGGCTAATAAAAATAAAAATAAAAAGAAATAAAAGTAAGAGAGAAACAAAAATGAAGTAGAAAGAAAAAGAAAAAATCTTTCCTCCCCCTTTCGATCAATTACAACACAAAACATTTCCTAAAAAAAGCCAGTTAATCTTTTATTTTTTATAAAAATATAAGTTGTTATTTTAATCCAAGATCAGAAAACAAAGAGAGAAAAAATCAATTCTCAGGGTCAGAAATTTCCATAAGAAAAAACAAAGCTGGTAACAAAACGAAAGTCACTTTCACTTCCACACCCAAATCTCCGATCACCATATTGTTGCTTCTTGCTTGTTAAGCTACTTTGTTGCTTCCGAAGTGAAAGCCAGCGGTGGAATTAAAGTCAAAGATTTTTATACTTGCCCTTCTGGACTCCTGCCTTTCTCTGGCTGCTTTCTTTAAGCTTAGAATAATTAAACATCCCATTGTTGAAGCAGCGGTGGTCGCGGCATCTTGCTCCGCATAAGCGGAGGTTTCCGGATTCCTGGAGCAGGAGACAGGCTGCCTGGGGAGCCCTCACCCTTCGCACCCCTGGATGACTCCTAGGGCACTAGGGGGGCTCTACCCCACCTGTCAAGCTCTCATCTCTCCCCTTTGCCCAGGGAGAGATTTTCAAGCCGCCAGACAGCTGTTCTGGGGGCTTTAACGGGAATTCGGAAAGGCGCCCAACGAGGAGCATCGGCGATACTGTTGGAGCCAAACCGGAAGTTGTGCATATGACTTTTAATGCCTGGGAAATCCTCCCACCCATAAGAATACTTTGCACCCACCCTGACCTTAACATGAATATTCGTATGTTTAAAAAAGCAATAAATGAGTGAATTTATCAAGAAAAACAAGTTTTTCTTATAAGTCACTTTTAGGGAAACATTCTTGTATATTCTTCTAAAAGCAAGTTTGTGTGCATATATGTTAAATGTTTTTCTGTCGAGTCACCTGGTATACCCAAATATGGGAGGGAGCAAATCCTAGAAGGGTATGGCTAGCTGATGAGAGCTAAATAACTTGAAATAGATCTATACTAGTCTCCCTTTATTTCTTTATCAGTTCTTTGTAAGTTTGAATATATATATGTACACACACACACACACACACACATATGTTTTAATCAAGTAAGAAAATAATCCTACGCAAAGACATTGTTCAAATTAGTGGTATTTGATTGATTTTTATTTCTAATCAGTTCTGTAAGATGAGTTTTCTGAAGATACTGAAACACATAAATGCATGAAGTATTAACACAAAGGGTGAGGGAACATTTTTCAAAGGTGATTTCAGAAAAATGTGAACTTATTTTTTTTAAAAAATGGGTACATTATATTTGCAACTGTCCGAACAATTCTTGTCCATCTTTGTTTAGCCTTGGTAACAAATCATGAAAGCCAAAAGTGTACAACTATTAGCATGTTTAAATATATTGCTAACACTTTGTTCCTTTAAACTGCCTTGAAACTATCCCATTTTCTGCTGCACAAAATGGAAAGTAACAGAAGGGAAAACAAATATTTTAATAATAGTGCGCAAATTAAGAAAATAAACTATATTTATTTAATTTTATTAATTTTACTTATTTTACAAGTGTTTACTTTTGACTGTGCCAAGAAATCAGAGCAGGAAGGAGCACAGCTACTTTTCTGAAGAAGAAAGAAATAGCAGAAAAGAAATTAGTTATTGGGTTTCTTAACACTAACAATTAACTAATACAAATATGTGTAGGGATGAACAACACAGGTATGTGAGTTCATCATGGATACATACTGATAGCAAAGAACAAAGGCATGACAATTATTCTTCTCTTAATTTCCACTCTCTTCTACCTTTTCCTTGAAGGGTAACAAACTGGCCTGTATCAATTGCTGCATCAGCTGAGTCACCATGATATAAATTTAAATTGTCATTTTCTATTAAAAAGTCTAACTCCAGTTGGCTTCTGCAGAAAGTGTACTGCTCTGACAATGACATTAAACAAATTATCTCTCTTCAATGTCACTAAGAACACATTTTAAATAAGGGTTCAGCTCAGCGGTGGGTTGCTCCCAGTTCGGCCCGGTTCAGTGAACCGGTAGTGGCGGTGGCGGAGGCTCCGCCCACCTGCCCGGGATGCTTCTGTGAGCATGCACGAACTGGTAGCGATGGGATTTAGAACTCACTACTGGTTCAGCTATGCCATACCAATTTAAACTACAGTATAGCCTTTTTTAAATCAAAGAATAGATCCTTGTTTTGTTTTCCCCCAATCTTAAACTCAGTGACAGTTTCTTTGATTACTGTGATAGATTTAATTTTCTCTCTGCATGTGATTGTGATGTAGCATATACTGTAGATATTTTTTGAAATACTATTATTTTCAGTTGCACTGCGGAAGTTAAAAACCTTAATTTATTTACATGATGTTTTATTTATTTAAGGACATGCAGTTAATTATGCTCTTATTTTCCTCTGCATTCTTCAAAATATACCCTTATTTTAAGAAAGAATTACTAGTTTTTCTAAACAAGAAATGCTAGTATCAAATCCTAGTAATATAAACAGAAAAATCTTTTGATTTTACATTTTGGATGCACTTTATTATCCCTCATAAAGAGAGACCAATTGATATTAAGATTAAAACAAAATGTAACTGAATGAGCTAAATTCAACAAACATAATCTATTCTCTGTGTTACATAACCATTGGGATGTTTAGCCCACCATAATGATGTACCGTATTTTTCGGAGTATAAGACGCTCCGGAGTATAAGATGTACATTAGTTTTTGGGGAGGAAAACAAGAAAAAAAATTCTGCCTCTGCCTACCAGCATCCATCGGTATTCATCTGGCTAGCATCCTTGCAGCAAGCAGCAAACAGCCTGATCAGCTTCAGCACGTTATCGGAGCCTGATTCAGCATGAGCAGCTGATTGGCAGTTAGATCGGCCTCCCGGAATACCACCAATTAGCTGTTCCAGGCTGCGGGGATCGCCACAGCCCATCATCGCCTCTGCGCATCGCATTTTCGGCCTTCGCACGTCGCATTTTTGGCCTCCACACGCTCTGTTTTAGACCCATTTCAGGCTGCCGGGATCGCCACAGCACTTCACCGCCAATCACCACCTCAGCGCATTGCATTTTTGGCCTCCGCATGTTGCATTTTCGGCCGCCTCATATGCCTCATTTTTGGCCTCTGCGCATCGCATTTTTGGCCGGTTCCAGGCAGTGGAAATCAGCGGCAGCGGTGATCCCCATTGCCTGGAACCGGCTGAAAACACAACGCGCAGAGGCCAAAAATGGGGCATGCAGAGGCCAAAAACGCGACATGCTGAGGCAAAAAATGTGACGCGTGGAGGCAGCGATTGGCGGCGATGTGCTGTGGTGATCCCCGCAGCCTGGAACGGGTCTAAAATGGAGCATGTGGAGGCCAAAAATGCAACACACAGAGGCCGAAAACGGGGGGCCAGTGGGTGGGCAGAGCTTTGGCAACTTTCAGTATATAAGACGCACAGACATTTCCACCCACTTTTGGGGGGGGAAGTGTGTCCTTTACTCTGAAAAATACGGAATTTGTAATGGTATGTAAGAATGACCTTGGGAGACTTAGGAAGAGCCAGAGACTAGACGAGCAGAAGGAATGGGGGCTCAGAAGGGACCCTCCCTATTTTTTTGAACTGTGAAGACTAAGGAAGAAACATGTACTTTTAGGCTTACAAGATTCTGTTAATGTGATTTTATAATAAAGTTAGAGCTAATACTTCTAGGTGTGTTTCTTGTCTGGACTACCTCACAAAGCTGACAGCATTTTTAAGATAAAAAATATATTAGTTAAAATATATACAGAAAAGAAGAAAATCATGATTTTGCTCAGTAAAAAAATGGTCAGTTCAACTGAAAGAAAAGTCAATTCATACATCAACATCAATCATGTTTGCAGTCATTAACAAATTGCTCTTGTATTTTCATTCCACAGAAAGCCAGAATTTGTCAGAATAGTCTCTTTATCATACAAATCGACTCCTTCTGTGACAGAATATGGCTGACAAACTTGAAAAGTTTCATCTGCTGTTTGTTAGCTCTGCATTCCCCAGTCTCTAAATATCTTGACTTTGACTCCCACAACTTCCCAGTGCAGCATGCCATTGCTAAGAGTAAAAATTCATTCTGAAAGAGACATAGATTGGAGACGATTGGTTTAGACTCAGAACAAACCAGAAGAATACTCAATTTGTTCTTGGAAGAAACCAGAATTCCCCCGTTTAGCCAATATGCTAAAGAAACCACAAATGCAAACTCTGTTACTTGCAAGTTGGCTCAATTAAAGCTCATATGTAATCTTATGTCATGAATGTTAATTGAAGGGGAATATGATATGACCTCCACTTTCCCAGAAGGGAACTTTCCTTCCAAACCAAGCCCTTATTTTGTGCCACAGTGCTAAGCCACTTATTCCAATCAGACTCTTACAAGCACCAATTTGACAAAACAATTTAGTGTGGTTGTGACTTCCTAAGTTTCATTCAGATGCTGTTTCCCAACTCTCCATAAGGCACCAAAATGAACTGAAACTCCATTTTTATTATTTTATATTTTCATCTACCACATTAAGAGGGGAGAGTTGGACACCTTATACTAGATATGAGCCTCCCTTTCCCACTCCTCAGGAAATTAACAAGTTTACACTATGGTTTATATGTTGGAGAATCAGCATCAAGTTTCCTTTCCTATGATATGTGAAAGCAAAGAACATTGAGGACTTCCGGTAAGATGGCGACCAAGGCAGACGCCTAGTCCCATCGCTGAAAACCAAAAGTAGGGAAAAGACCTAAAAAGTAGGGAAAAGACCTAAAAAAAAAGCAGAGAAATGATCCTGAGCGAAGAGAGTTGCAGCGAAAAGCACCACGAGGGCTCAGCCATAAGGGATCGAAAATAAAAAGCCTAGAAGCAATCAACCACCGGTAAGCTTCACAAGGCTCAAAAAGCACCACGAGGGCTCAGCCATAAGGGATCGCAAATAAAAAAGCCTAGACGCGCTCGACCACCGGTAAGCTTCACAAGGCTCGAAAAACATCACCGAGAAGCCCCGGAACACTCAGTAAAGGCAATCACAGCATCCTTATCTCAAAAGAGCTGCAGCAAAGCTGCAGGGAACAGCTCGAAAGGGACAGCTTGGAGGGAGCTTAGCAACCGGACCGGTGGAGCAACTGAAACCCGATCACCTGAAGCCATCAGACCCGGTGAGTTTCCAGAGTGCCAGCTACAAAGCTACCAGCTTTGTTTGTTTAGCTAGAATCTCCGTAGCTTGAATTTAAAAAAAAAAAACCGCTACGTGTGCAAAGCTACAGCAACAAATCCATCAAAGGCAAGAGTCAGAGAATCACGATACCCTCGTCCCCAAAGCTACTGCCATAAATCCAGCAAAGAGAATATACCCAGAGCAAGGCTTCGCTCGTCCCCAGCATCACTAAAACTTCCTTTGAGAAGCTGCAATAAAGTCTTTTTGCTTTTGAATAACAAACGGAGCTGCCTAGTGAAGTGGAAAAAGGTGGGGGTCACGAATTCTACATTTAAAAGCCAGTTTAAAACAAAGGATTTGTACTTCACTTCTCTGCTACTTATTTCAACAATAATTCAGGCATTAGTCAAGCATTGTTTAACTGTAGATAGATTATATTATTATTTGACTTTTATTAATCTGATATTTTACTTGTTAGGTACTATTAATTAACTATACATTAATTAGTATAATTAATTAGCTGATTGGTTATTGATGGTTAGACTGATTGATTGTTAATATTAATTGATTGATTATTAATATTAATTAATTCCATTGATTGTTGATATTAAATAATTGATTTGATTAGTTATTGATATTAATTAGTTTGATGAATTATTGATACTAATTAACTAATCTGTCAGCCACTATTTGACTATTGATCTTTTGTCAGCCACTATTTGATTATTAACCATGTCAAACAAAAAATCAAAAAACTCCACAATCAAAAACCCCCAAATGGAAGATACCTCTACCAACGACGATATATGCTACAAATGTAACAAAATCATCAAAGAGAATGAAGAATACACAAAATGCCACATGTGCTCAACTTATGCCCACAATACCTGCCTGGAAATAAACAAAACTGTAGCCAATTTCCTACAAAAAGCTCCCACATTTCTTAATTTCTGTCCATCATGTCTACCAATGCTGGATGATCTAATGACCATGTCTGATAGATTCCAAACCTTGGAAACAACCATAAAAACACAAAAAACATACATAGATTCCATGGAAGCACGCATAGAAGCACGCATAGAAGCATGCTTCACAACTTTGGATAAAAAAATTACAGCACAGACAAATGGAAATTAAAATGCTCAAAACCATATTCCAACACAACGACTACCTCAATCACTAGCTCAACAACCACTACCTCAACCACATGCACAATCACAACAACAACAACTACCTCAACCATCTACCAACCATCCAAGCAATATATTCTTACTCATCAAAGACACCCTTGAACAGGAATAAAAATGTAATAATGCTATTCTATTTGGCCTTGAAGTTACCAATGAACCTGATATAGATCAGGTTCGCAACATTATTGCATCAAAATTCCCCGCCGAAGAAATCATTGAAGTTTCCAGAGATGGCCCTGAGTTTAAGTATAAAGATGGTTCGGTGGCCCCATGATTCTGTAGAGTCATTTGCAAAGATGAACTCAGCAAATGAAAATTCATTAATACTATAAACTCTATTAACAGAAATGACCCCAACCCCAAAAAACTTCGCTCAAGACCTGACCTATCCATACTACAATGAATCCGCTCCCGTGAACTCCGAGCAGATCTCAAAAAACGTCAAGACCAAGGACAAACTGACCTGTACATTGACTACCGTGCTGGCTGCATCAAAACTAAGACCCGCAATCCACCATCCATCATTCAAACCATCATCACCCAAAACAATCCAAACTTTCAATCCACCTTCAACCAAAACCAACCCCCCATAAACCAAAACTAGGTATGCACGCCCCTTACTTCCTCAATATTAACCACTGCTAATCTTAAATGTAAACTAATGAATTCAAGAAGCATTGTTAACAAAATACCTGAACTCCTTCTCTTACTAAAAACTGCTAAATTCGACATTATATTTGTCTGTGAAACATGGCTAAACGCATCCCTCCCCGACTCCATTATCACAGTAAGAGACTATCATGTTTACCGATCTGATCGCGAGGAGGTGGAGTTGCAATCTTCTATAAGAAATCACTGAACCTAAAAAAGGTGCAAATTAAACATGAACTCGATCTTCCAGAAACTATCATCTGCGAACTGACCTTAAATACCACACTTCGCTTCCTACTATGTTATAGAGCTCCTGATTACGACATGACACATGCGAACAAGCTAACCTCACTACTAACGTGGGCAGCCTCCTACCCACATCCTCTTATATTTCTTGGTGACCTAAACCTACCTCATATAAACTGGACCCTAAACGAATGTACAACTGAACCCATACATTCAACCCTTTACAATGCTATTACCAATCTAGGGCTAGATCAACTAGTAACAGACAATACTAGACTCAGCAATTGTCTTGATCTCATCTTCTGCAACAACTTACACTCAATTTACGGACTACAAATAAAAGAACCCTTTTCCAACAGTGACCACAGCATGATTGACTTTTGTCTCAATATATGTCCTTACAGAAACCACCTCAATAATGGGATAACCAATTACAACTTTAAAAAAGCCAACTATGATATCATAGAAGCTGACCTCTCATCTCTTGATTGGCATACACTATTCTCTGGCTGTAATACTGCCGAAGACTACTACAATATATTTTTGCTCGAAATCCAAAGAGTCATTAAATTACATGTACCACTAATAATCACCAAAACCAAGAAAAATAAATTACCCATAAAAATAAGGAAGCTCCAATCCAAAAAAAGATCTCTTTGGCGAAAAAATAAAACAGGCCACGTTGCAAACTTTAAAAGCCGCTACAAAAATCTGTGTCACCAAATAAAGACTGAATGCACCAATTATTACATCAATCAAGAAGAAAACCTTCTACGTACGAAGTCCACACGTGCCTTCTATAACTTTGTACAGGGCTGTGGAGTCGGTAGATAAATGTTCCGACTCCGACTCCGACTCCTCAGTTTTTTGTACTTCCGACTCCGACTCCGACTCCCCGACTCTGACTCCTCTGTATTAATATGTGAATGTATTTTATACATTCCTTGAAGGAAAGAAAGGCAACATACATGTCATTACCACAGGACTACTGGCTGGGAAGCCGACAGTCTACTGTATTGAACAGTTTAAGCAAAAGACAAACACAATGAAAACAACAAAGTTTTGTAAAAAAATTTTTTTTTTAATTAATATTATTAATCAAGTGGCTGGATAGTAGCAGCAGGCATAAACATCAGGAACAGGAACTTTATGAGTTCAAAAATACAAACCACATTATTTGGTTGTTTTAGAACAAAAACAAAAAGCTTATCTATATGAACCAAAAACAAAATTTGTAAAACCTAGAAATGGTGTATATTAATCTTGAAATGTAGTTATAGGCTTAGCAAATGCAAATCAATTCAATGTAGAGTTCTAAGGAAGAGAATTGCCTCTGCCAGATCCTCTTTCATAGAGGCTCTTAAGTCAGACTTTATTATTTTTAGGGCTGAAAATAATCTTTCGACACTGACTTGGGTGGGTGGCATTGCAGTAACTATTCTGGCCACATCACTAACGATCTCTGGATAAACAAGGATGGCTTCTTCAACAGTAAGTTTTGATGAGCGATCATACTTTTCAACTTCTTTTAGTGCTTTATAAAACTCTTGTTGGAACTTTTTTATTTGGACATTTACTGGTTCTGTAACGCTTATGTGACGTCGCTTTCCTTTAGCAACTTCCATTTTGTCTAATAAGGAATCAAAGTCTAATCCTTTGTTTGAAGAAGATGATCCTGAGTTACCACTATTGCTTAAAAGAACTTCATCCTCCTGTGGAGGTATTTCAGGTTGTAATCCCTTCATGCGAACTGCTACATCATAGAGGGACTTTTTCCCAGTAGCAGTCTGTTCACTGTTCAACAAAACTCGGCTCAGTGGGTCGATATAAATAGCCGCTAACAAGATTTCATTTTCCAGCAAAAGACTCTCTCTTTTCATCATTGAAGATGCAATGCCCTCAGCTATTAACCCTCCATTTTTGTTCAGGCGATATAACAGGCTCTTCCATTCCAAGAGGAATTTACCCGGGGTTAGATCGTCACATTGCAACCTCTTGGTGACAGTGAAGGGGTGAGAAAGAAGGTTCTCCAGCTCTTTTGTTTGTGTCCACTGGCTTTCAGTTAATGCAATATTTTCATTGTCCATTTCTTCTATGATGTCTTTAAGTTCAAGCAAACGCTTCACCATTAAATAAGTGCTTCCCCAGCGAGTTGTTTGATCCAAAATGGCTCCTTTTCCTGCACGTCTTTTCAAAATTGCATCTATTTTCGGGGCCCTGGCTGCAACAGTTACTTGCCGTAATTTGCCAATTAGTGTAGCTGCATGGCGATCTTTTAATCCATCTCTTATGGCAAGTTGCAGTGTATGAACAGCACATCGCATATGATGAATAGTAGCAAGCTTCAATGCTTCTTCAACAAAGTTGTCTAAAAAAATGTCAGCATTCTCTTCAGTTTCTAAACTTTCTCCAATACTTGCAGAGCTTTCTTTCTCTAACTCTAATATCTGTTTGTCTGCTTTCATCTGCGTTCATCTTCTCAATTGTGCTCAACATGTTAGAAGCGTTATCTGTCACAACACATAAAATCTGTTCCTTTTTAATTTCAAAATCTTTTAGAACACCCTCCACTAACTTCTGAAGGTAATCACTGGTGTGATGTGCCTGAGTGTCCTTTAATCCGAGGGTCCGTGTTATTGTTTTGTTATTTTCATCCACAAATCTAACATTAATAGCAAAATAATTGACTCTGTGACGTGTGCATGCATCCATTTTAAGGAAGACAAAACGTCCTTTCAGAACTTTCTGTAGTTCTTCTTTTTTACATTTGGCCTCCTCAATTATAAGTTTCCTTATACTTTCTCTTTCCAGAGAAACACCAAGTTTATTTGCCATTTCTCCATTTAAGCCCAAAAAGGCTGTCTGTGAAAAGAAGGATAGTGGTACACTATTCTTTACCACCATTTCAATAATGTGGTGTTTGAATTTTTCTGGTGTCATCCTTATGGTAACTTTGTCAGATATAAAGAATTTTCTTATTTGTGATTGTTCTCCAGTAGATTTCTGAACGTTTTTTGTCACAGAAGTAGATGCAATGTTTTCATTGCTATCTTTCTCATTCACGGCTTCTAACACTTTGGGATGAAAACGCTGTAAGTGTCTTTTCAAATTTGATGCTCTTGAAGGTGCATTTTTATCAGGCCCACTGAAACTGCTAATTTTTGCATCACATTGTTTTTCACCATCATCATCTTTTCTAATACATTGGCACACGTAATGTTTTCCATCACTTGATAATGCAAAGTGCTCATAAACTGTAGACTTTGTTGTGTTTGTTGTTAGCAGTCTTTTTGCCATTGTTTAGGATGCCTCTTTCCCTAAAATATAAAATATGTTATACTAACTGGCATATAATTAGATTTTTAATATCAACATACACAGTCTTGTAAGTTGTACATACATGGCTTTATACAAACAAATAAGCTATATATCCCAGCACTAAACCTAGACATGATTTGTCCTATACAGAAAAACATGCACAGATATGTACTGAACACACACACAACACAGAGCCTACATTTTAGTACTCAGAGCATAAAAACAATCTGCACTATACATAAACATTCATACATTCCTGCACCACACTTACAAACCTAGGATAGACAGTTTCTTCCAGAAACATGTACACATGTCTTCCCTCATACATACCAGCAGGGACAGCTATGCAGTTTCTTCAAGAAACAAGTCTTCCCTCATACAGACAAGCAGGTGTAATGAAGAATTGATCTGTGCAGGGAGCAGAGTGAGACTGCACACACCCTCCCATCAACCAATCACAGTGTCTGTGCTGGCAGCTCTGCTGATTCAGCACTTTCATCAGCTGATCAGGACACAGAACTCTTCAAGACACACAATTCTTCATTACACAGGCATGCAGGTTTTAAAATAAATCTAAACACTTACAGTTGAATCCAAGAAGCTGTTCCACCAAGTTCTTCTAAGCTCTTCTAGCAGAGAGAGGTAGTTGGGCAGAAGCTGCTGCCTTCTCCTTTCTGTGTGCTGATCTTCTGCTGAAGATAGGGCAGTGGGAGGATCCAGAAAGGGGCCTTTATTATAAAACATGATTTCCCTAGTAGAATCCCATAGTCATGTTTAAAGTTTAAGCTAACAATCGAAGTTTACAAGTTTTTATAGCCTTTTGCTGAATGACAGCAGTTTTTCCAATGGTTTACAGCTTCAGTCTTGAACTATTGATCCTCCATTCCCTTCACTTATACAAGTGTCTCTAGTCCTGCAAAAAACATATTTACTTAATCCCTTATCAGTGAGAGGCTAGGTTACCCATGGGTTCCCTGTAACAGCAGAACACAACACTATGCAAAGTATAAGTATTGCCGCTCCTAATTGTGCGTTGCGTGCCATATAGTGAAGCACATGAAAAGCATGCTTCTTCACGGTCACTTAACATGTTCGTTTTACGTGAGGCACTGCATGCATTGGTCTTTATTCTTACAATAGAGAAGTCATTAATTATAACTTTTTGTGAATTGGGACATTTAAACTTGCTTTTTTAAATTCCAATCAAAATTTTGTAGGAGTCGGAGTCGGAGTCGGTGCATTGTTTGCCGACTCCGACTCCGACTCCAGGTACCCAAAATTTCCTCCGACTCTGACTCCTCGACTCCGACTCTGACTCCGACTCCACAGCACTGACTTTGTAAACAACCAACTCAAAGACTCAAGATCCATCCCACCCCTTAAAGGACCGAATGGTAAAGAATATAACGACGAAACAGTTAAAGCCAACCTCTTTAACACATTCTTCGGCTCAGTCTTTGTAAACAGCAATGGCTCATGCCCAATATTTCCTAGTCGTACCACAATTAACTTCAACGATCTAACACAAATCGATTTTACAGAAGATAACGTTAGAAAGGCATTACGCAACCAAAAACCATCTCTATCTATTGGACCTGATGGACTATGTGCATACTTCTTAAAAAAAGCTCTCCACAACCTTGGCTGAACCTCTAAGCATAATTTTTAAAAAATCCTTCAGGACTAGCTCCTTACCCAACCTATGGTCACTAGCCACAGTCATCCCTATCTTCAAAAAAGGAGATCCAAGTAACGTTGAAAATTACAGACCAATCTCTTTGGGCTGCGTCACCTGCAAAGTCATGGAATCAATCATAAATCAATCCATTACCATTACCAATCCATTACCAATCCATTAACAACCTACTCTCCAACAAACAATTTGGTTTCAGAAAAAAATTATCCTGTAATCTGCAACTCTTGCACTGCAAAAACATATGGACCACTCAACTTGATCAGGGTAAAACAATAGATGCAATTTACATAGACTTTTGTAAAGCCTTTGATTCAGTTGTACATGACAAACTACTTCTGAAACTAAAATCCTATGGCATTTCTGGACCCCTACATGATTGGATAACTGCGTTCCAGACAGTTGTCTGCGTTCCAGACAACTAACAGACAACAAGTGGTCAAAATAGGAAGTGCCATATCAAATCCTGCTCCTGTCAAGAGTGGTGTCCCTCAAGGCAGTGTTCTAGGACCAACACTCTTCATACTCTACATAAACGATCTTTGTGATCATATTATAAGCAACTGCGTTCTCTTTGCTGATGATGTTAAACTATTTAACACCACCGACAATGTTGCTACCCTTCAAAAAGACCTTGATCATGTAGCAGAATGGTCAAACAACTGGCAACTTCAAATCTCAACCAACAAATGCTCTGTCTTACACATTGGCAAAAAAAATCAGAATACAAAATACAAACTTGGAGGAAACGAACTTGTAGATGACTCTCACTCTGTCAAAGACCTTGGAGTACTCATATCCAACGACCTAAGTGCTAGAGCCCACTGTAACAACATTGCCAAAAAGGCACTAAGAGTTGTTAATCTAATCTTACGTAGCTTCTTCTCTGGCAACATTACATTACTAACCAGAGCATACAAAACATTTGTTAGACCAATTCTGGAATACAGCTCACCTGTCTGGAACCCGCATTGCATATCAGACATAAATACAATCGAGAGAGTCCAGAAATATTTCACAAGAAGAGTACTTCACTCCTCCACTCACAACAAAATACCTTATTCCACCAGACTTGAAATACTGGGATTAGACAATTTACAACTACGTCGCCTCCGATCTGATCTAAATGTAGTTCATAAAATCATATACCAAAATGTCCTTCCTGTTAATGACTACTTCAGCTTCAACCGCAACAATACATGAGCACGTAATAGATTCAAACTAAATGTAAAGCGCTCCAAACTCGACTGCAGAAAATACGACTTCAGCAACAGAGTGATCAATGCCTGGAATGCACTACCTGATTCTGTGGTTTCTTCCCCAAACCCCAAAAACTTTAACCTTAGACTGTCTACAGTCGACCTCTCCTCATTTCTAAGAGGTCTGTAAGGGGCGTGCATAAGTGCACCACTGTGCCTACCGTCCCTGTCCTACTGTCCTATTGTCCTCTTTTATCGTTACTTTTTACTTATGTTTATACAAATTACTACTATCCTATACATGTTTGACAAATAAATAAATAAAATAAATAAATGTTAATTGATTATTTGCCATTCATCTATTAGCTAGCTCATTTTAGGTCTTGCTATCACTCAGATAGTTTACTTGTGGATAAACTATTAGACTGAAATAAATTCTCCATGCCAAGATATACTCTGCACAAAAAGTTTGTTGCATGTTGAGAAGATGATATCTTATAACCGTGATAGCGAACCTATGGCACATGTGCTGGAAGTGACACACAGAGCCATCTCTCTGGGCACGTGGAGCCATTGCCTGTTGCTCTTCTGGGTTCCGGCGTGCTGGCCAGCTGGTCTTCAGGCGTGGGAACGCCAGAAACCAAAAGAGAAGCCACCCAGTGCGCATGCGCACACCAGGAAGATGATCTTCTGGTTTCCAGCACGCACATGCGCGCCGGCCACCTGGTATTCCAGTTTTTGTTGCGCATATGTGCGCAAAGACCAGCTGACCAGTGTGCATGCATGCGCTGGAACCCACAAGGGGAGCAAGAGCAAGGGGAGCAGAGCTTCCAGCCAGGATGGGCGGGCCAGGGCTTCCCTCCCTTCCCGCCCAAGTGGGCTACTTGCACAGCCCCAGCCCTCCAGCCCGTAACACTGCCATGTGTCCACGGTCCAGAGCTCCTGGCCAGCTCGGGCACATGGGGCAGCAGGGCAGGTTTTGCTGGCTGGGTGGCTGGTCGCCCTGCCCGCTGCTCCTGCCACTGCAAGGAGGCAGAGGCAGTCCTCCCAGCTGGGATGCTGGAGCAGGAAAAGCAGGAGGAGCTGCTGTTGGGGAGGCGAGCTGCCCTAGGAGGGCCAGAGGAGAGCGTAGCATGGAGACGCCGCCGAAGGGTAAGAGGCGCGCCAGCCAAGAAGCGACCAGGAAAGTGCTGGCTTCTTCTCGATGGCAGGCTGGGGGGGGTGCTTCATCCCGGCCAGAGTTGGGGCAAAGCTCTCCCGCCTGCTGGCCCCACAATGCGAGCCCCAGGAATGCAGACACCCCTTACCTCCAAGGCCGGGAAGGGTCTCCGGCTTTCCAGTGGAGGGAGGCGGCCCAACTTTCTCTCCCTGTCTGGGGCTGCGGAACCGAGTCGTCGGTGGGGATGTCCCGCCACCCTGAGGGGGGGGGCAAGGGGGTGGGCAGGGGGGCATGAGGACCCCCAAAAGGCCAGGCAGAGCCGGCACGTGCACACCGGATAGCAAGTGGCCGGCACGCATGTGTGCACTGGAAACCGGAAGATCATTTGCTTTTCTGGTTTCCGGCAAACATGCTTTGCACACACACACACGCTTCGGCACTCAGTGCCAAAAAGGATCATGTGCATTCCCGTTTCAGCACTCGGTGCCAAAGAGGTTAGCAGTCACTGTTTTATAATGTGTGAGTGCATTCGGACTTCTGGTGGTGACGTCATCGCGTAGCGGGCAAGGCAACGAAGCTCCATTCCTGGACCCTGAAAATTCTTCGCTAGGAGCCCCTTGAGGGGTATTACTGATCCCAGAGAGATCAGTAAAATAAAGAGGAAGCTCTGAAGACGCCGGGTGAATTGCAATCACTTGAGCAGATAGGGGCAGCACTCTTAAAACCGGCGGAGAAGGAATCAGTCTTTACAGCTGATCTGGAGCAATGACTGCTGCATAAGAGGGAAGCAAAAAGTGGAAAACGACAGCTTTGTTTGGTGGACGGGAAAACCCCAGAAGGAGGTGAAGAGTGTTGCGCGAAGTGGAGGCGCGGGAAAAATAAGGCGCTAAGGAAAAGGACAGAGCGTGTTTGGAAAAAGTGGCGATCAAAATGGAGTAGAGCTGTGTGTGGAGTGATAGACTGGAGCAGGATTAGCGCAAAGAAGTGAGAGGCAAATTGTGGATTTTACAAAAATGTGAAGGATTAATAATAACTATAATTAATAATAATTGTGACAGAACTTTAAGGATTGCAAGAAATGGACAATGGAGTATATGAAGATCGACAGTGGGAGATGACAGCCGGTGACGAAGATATTTTGAAAAACCTAATATAACTTATTATAAGGATGAAAAATAAACTCTAGAAAATGGATAAAATGGAGAAATTTAACATTTATTACTGAAACCTTTTTTTTTAAAGATAGAACAGTTACTATAACTTTAAATGATATATACTTGTGGATCGCTACAATTGAGAAAAGTGGAATATCGGACATATTGGATATATATAATGAATTAATATATTTGAAGAATCAAGTAACTGAATTGAGAAGTAATTATAACATAGTAGTGAAATATAGATAAAGTTGACTAACTAAATTTATTGATTATTGTATACTAGGATTGATATTGACTGAAAGTTAGAGTGGTGATAAAATCTTAAGACTTGAGAATTGTATATTTATATGTACATGCATATATGTATTGTGGTCATAGAGATAGTACTTTATACAAGTTATCTTAAGAATATTATAAACTACATTATATAATTTTAGGATAAGGAAAGATATAACTTTATATATAGAGTTTAGAAATTGTTAAATAATTATATACACACACACACACACACACACACACACACACACAACTTTAGAGTATATTAAGGGAAAAATAATTTGAATTAGAATAATAACCTGTTATTACTTGACATATGATATTGTGGAGAAAGATCACCCAGATGATAGAAATGACAAGTACCGCGACTATAACAAAAGTAGGGGGGGAAACAGCTATAAATCCCACACCTATAACAGCGTCACCTTCAAATCAAAGAACGATAGAGAACATGCTGGGAAAAGAAAAATCAGAATCAACATTGAACCTGCAAAGTATGCAGACTACACTGCAAATGATCCAAGAAACAATGATGAAAACCCGAGGCAATAGCAGACAACTGTGAAGAGGCGAAAATACATCATAAAGAAATTAAAAAGGAAATCGGAGAAATGAAAGGTGAAATTAAAAAAATGAATGACAAAATAGGGACTATTCAACAAGCAATGATAGAAAATGACCAGAGAATTAAGAATGTGGAAACAAAAATGGACCAAGTTGACGGTAAAATGGAAATGATGGAACAGAATGCAAACGAACAGAGAGTTGGCTGAGTCAATTGCGTTCCTAGAAATGGAAAAAGCATTGTATTACTTACGATTTCAAAATATCTTGGAAGAAAAAGAAGAGGACTTGGGAGAGAAATTGGCGGAGATATTGCAAAAGGACAAACAAGAAATAAGAAGAGATATAGATGAAATTTACTGAGTGCATACAAACTATTCACGAACACATAGGTTGGCGAGAGAGGTCCATGTACGGTTTACCAAACCAACAATAAGAGATGAACTATATAAAAAACAAGAGAAGAGTTGATAACGTATAAGGGAAAAGAAATCATAACATTGAAGCAAATATCACGCAGGATACGAAATCAAAGATGACAGTACCAATTTTTAACAACCCAATTAACAAAATATAAGGTCATGTTTAGGTAGTTAGTCCCGGACGGTGTACTTATATCATGGCAGGAAAAAATATATAAAGTAGATACTTTGGAGAAAGCGAAGGAGTTTTATGAACACCATTTTGCACAGGAAGAAAACCAAGAAAGTTGAGAAGAGCTGGACAGTAGAAGTCAGGAAGAAGACCAAACAGGGGAAATAGAATGAGAAAGAGAAGTACAAAAGATACAAGAAAAAGAACAAGAAGAAAGACAAGGCACAAAAGGAAGAGTATTAAGAGAGACAAGAAACAAAAAAAAAACAGCTTAAGTAAAAAATGGGAGAGCAATCAAACTCTTTTCTGTAAATATTAATGGCTTAAATATACCAAGGAAAAGAATGCAAACGTTTGTGAAATTACGGAAGTTAGAGGCTGATGCGATATGTCTGCAGGAAGTCCACATTAAAAAGGAATGTAGAAAATTGTTAGAGAACATAAAACTAGGGACAGTACACACAACACTTGCACAAAAAAAGAAAAGAGGAATTGCTATATATGTTAAAGAAAGAATAAAATCAAAATTAATATATTTGGATGAAGAGGGTAGAATTTTAATGTTGGAATTAGAAGTGGAGATTTTTTTTAAAAAGTACACAATAAAATAGCAGATCTGGAATATGAAAATATTTGTTTAGTTGGGGATTTCAATGCAATAGTTGAAGTCAAAAAAGATTATAAAAGTAATAAAAAGAATAATAAGAATAAAAATATATTACCAAAATCATGTTTTGATATGGCATCAGAATATAACCTTCAGGATGTATGGAGAGAGAGACACAGGATAGATAATCAATACACATTCTACTCATATCCACATCAATCTTGGTCCAGGATTGATATGGCCTGGATGACAGCCGAATTACAAAATGGGATAGATGAAATTGAAATAGGAATTAATGATTGGGCAGACCACAACCCAATAATAATAAAATGGAAAGGCCACAAACAGAAAAAGAGATGGCTAATGAACCAAAGTCTGTGCAAAGACAAAGAATATAGACAGATGCTAGAAAAAGAGCTGACACTATTTTTTGAGGTAAATAAAAAGGAAGACACTTCTACACAAAATCTATGGGATACCGTAAAAGCCTACATCCGGGGATTGACGATTGCGTATACAGCTAGAAAAAATAAGGTAAAGAAACTTCAACAAGAGAGATTACAAGAAGAACTTTAAAAAGCAGAATATGAATTACAGAAAAACCTCAAAATAATAAGATAAAAGAAAAATGGAATATTATAAAACATAAGATTAATTTGATAACACAAAAAGAAATAGCAAGAAAATTAAGATGGTGAAACAAAATTATTTTGAGAATGCAAATAAAACTGGTCGATGGTTAGCGTACAAATTAAAAAAGGAAAAAGGAAAAAGAATAATACACTAACTACAAGATGATAATGGCATAGTTCAATATAGAAGGGAAGAAAAAAAGAAAATAATACAAATATTATTTTCAAAGTTATATTTTCAAGAGGATACAGTTGAAGATAAAGTCAAGCAATATATAGAGACAATAAATATGAGTAAAATTACCGAGGAGCAAAAGGAAATGTTAAATAGACCAATAACCACAACAGAATTTGAAGCTGTATTGAAAAAACAAAAAAACAATAAAACGCCAGGCCCAGATGGGATCCCTGTTGAGCTATATAAGAACGCACAAGAGTCATTAGAATGGATAATGTTGGAGATATATAACGAGGCTCTTGAGGAGGCGAAGATACCAATAACCTGAACAGAAGCAATCATTACTCTTATCCCCAAGGAGGACATGAATCACCAACAAATTCAAATCTATAGACTGATATCACTATTAAATACAGATTATAAGATATTCGCATCGATAGTAGCAGAGAGAATTAAAAGAATTTTGAAAAAATATATTCATACAGACCAAAATGGATTTCTAACAGGACGACAGATAAAAAACAATATGAGGATCATAATGAATACTCCGGAATTATATGAAGTACACCCTGAAAAGCAAGCTACACTGGTTTTCCTTAATGCCCAAAAAGCTTTCGATAATTTAAATTGGAAATTTATTACAATGCAATTGAAATATATGGAATTTGGGACAAAATTTGAAAGGATGATGGAAAAAATTTATACTAAATAAACAGCTAGGGTAATTATGAATGATGATATTACAGAAAAATTTGATATAACTAAAGGAGTAAGACAAGGATGCCCACTCTCTCCTCTTCTATTTATTTTATCATTAGAAACACTTTTGACAAAAATTAGAGAAGATCAAGAAATAAAAGGTTTAAAAATTAGGAAAGAAGAATATAAGGTCCAAGCCTTCGCTGATGATTTGGTATTTATATTGGAAGACCCATTAGAAACTGGACCTAAACTGATTCAAAAAGTAGAAGAATTTGGCGAGGTAGCGGGATTTAAGATTAATAAAAATAAATCCAAATTGATAACCAAAAATCTTACAAAGAGACAAGAAATTGAATTGGAAGAGAAAATAAAAATACAAATAACTAAGAAAATAAAATATTTAGGGATTTGGCTTACAGTGAAGTGCTCCTCAATTAAGGAGGATAATTACGATAAGATATTACAGCAAATAAAAAAGAAAATCTAGAAAATTGGAAAAACTTACAGATTTCATTTTTAGGGAGGATTGCTACGGTCAAAATGAATATATTGCTGAAAATATTATTTTTCTTTCAAGTCATTCCAATTAAATTGGACCAATTAAACATTCTTTGAAGAATTAAATAAATTAGTTACCAAATTTATATGGCAAGGGAAAAAGCCTAGGAATAAATTAAAACTTTTGCAAGATACGAAAGATAAAGGGGGTTTGGCACTACCAAACTATATATTATCAAGCATCTATCTTAACTTGGTTAAAAGATTGGATGGAATTAAGAAACAAAAGGGTTTTAGTTATCGAAGGACACGATCTGCAAGCTGGGTGGCATGCATTCCTATGGGATGAAAAATATAAAACACATAGCTATTTTCAAAGGCATATAGTAAGGAATGCACTCTTACAGATATGGGAAATTTTTTTTAAAAAAAAGCATTATATAAAAATCCCAGTGTAGTTACCCTCAATAGAAGCATTGAAGCATCCAAATTTAACTGATATAGATAAGATAATTAGATATAAGGATTTATTAAACGAACAGGGAAATTTGAAAACAAAACAAGAATTGGAACATGACCTAGGTAGGGCGATTTATTGGTGGACATATATACAAATCCAGTCTAAATACAAAGAGGATAAAAAATATATGAAATACAAAAGGATCAGCAAGAATTGGACAAAATTATACAAGGAACAGAGGAAAAAATAATTAGTAAAATATATGAATATTTATTGAGATACAAAATGGAAGATGAGGTTGTCAAAGAAACAATTATTAAATGGGCAAAAAACTTTAAATATAATATAGAATTGGAGAAATGGGAAAAATGTGGGAAATAAATATAAAATTGACTATGTCATTGGCATTCAAGGAAAATCAGTTGAAGATGTTTTACAGATGGCATCTTCCACCGGCAAGGCTTGCTAAGATGTTTCCGAATAGTTCACCAATGTGCTGGAAGCGTAAAAAAGCATACGGAATGTAGTACAATGTAAGAGGTACCGTATGGGGAGTGGAAACCGGAGGTCAGCTGTTTAAGAAACCGGGCGCTAAGACTTTCAATCGCTTGAAGACGGGGGGATTTCCCGATATGCTTCTGATTTTAATAGGTGCTCTGTGTGACGGCGATTTTTGGGGTAGCTATTTGCAATCTGGCACCCGATCGCGAGGGAACGCGGACCGGTTCGAAGAAGATCAATTTAATGACTCTGTGAACTGTGAGAACTATTATTACTTAACTTTAAAGTGTCTGGCCGCCCAACAATTTTCCAGACGGAGGTTGGTTCAGTCCGAGGCTTCGGCAGCCCCTCTGCCGGGTGGGGCCGCTGCCTCCGTGATCAGCACGACATAGTTTGTCTGGCGGTGCGGCTGCCGTTTCTGCGATTGCGAGGCCTCTTCTAATCAAAGCAACTTTATTTGCCTATGGGGACTTTGCCTGAGGGGACTTTTCTTGTGTGCCACCTATTGCGTCAGCTGTTTATCATCTTTGCTGTGGTGTCCCCCATCTGGGACGTGGCTTCTATCATACCCATATGCTGAAACTGTTTTTTACTCTTGCTTGTTTTATATCTTATATTTTTATCTTACCTCGGGGGGGGGATTATGTATGTGTTATGTGTGTGAGTTGGATTAGGGTTGATTGGGCTCATACGAATGAAATTTTTTATAGATAAATTCTGAGGGAATGAGTGAGTCTGGGGCTGGGATTCTGCCCCCCACTGCTGAGTGTGGAAACAGAAGCGGAGGGGGGTGCGGGACCAACCCCGGGCCCAGTATGAGTGGAGTGTATGGCCTGTCGGGAGAATGGGAGACCAGCGGGGGAGGGGAGGGGATCTCTGGTGGAAGTGGGAGTAGGAGCATTACGGTCATAACAGGGAGGGGTAGGTATGCCGGGAGCAGAGGGGTAGGCCGCTCTCGGGGAACGAGGATTCACTGTTTACAAGCGATTCCTTGTTCTGGCCCCTCTGATATGGTTCCACCTAGCTCAGCCCGAGTACCTGGCAACCAGGGATGTCAGGGCCCTGGGCTCAAGCTGCTGCTGTTGAATGCCAGGTCGATTACGAACAAGGCCCCCCTTGTACGGGATTTAATCCTGGAAGAGGGGGCTGACCTGGCATGTGTCACTGAAACCTGGCTGGGCCAGGAGGGGGGTTCCCCTTTCCGAGATGTGCCCGGACGTTCAGTTCAGCATCAGCCGCGACCCCAGGGAAGGGGTGGAGGAGTGGCTATTATAGCTCGCCAGAACCTTTGTCCTCGAAGGAGCCCTGCCCCGGAGATTGTTGGGTGTGAGACGCTCCTTCTGAAATTGGACTTAGGGGTTCAGGTGGGCCTTTTGCTAACGTACTTGCCTCCTAGCTGCGTTGCAAAGGCCCTGCCTGTTCTGCTTGAGGCAGTTGCAGGGCTGGCGATTGAGTTCCCCAGGTTGATGGTGCTGGGGGACTTTAATCTGCCATCACCCGGCGAAGCCTTGGGGGCAGTCCAGGAGTTCATGGCTTCCATGACAACCATGGACCTGACCCAAGTAGGTCACACGCTTGACCTTGTGTTTCTCTCGGGGCAGTGGAGAGATGATCTGAGGCTGAGGGGTTTAGTCACAGCACCCTTGTCATGGTCAGATCATTTCCTTCTGAGGTTGGATTTCATGGCACCACTCCTCCACCGCAAGGAGGCGGGACCGATTAAGTGGTTCCGCCCCAGGCGCCTGATGGAACCCGAGGGATTCCAGAGGGAGCTTGGGGAAATACCTGAATCCCTGGTACACAATTCGTCTGAAGCCCTTGTTGCTACCTGGAACCAGGTGGTGGCGGGGGCCTTGGATCGTATTGCGCCTTTGCGGCCTCTCCGTGGTAGCGGATCCAGGAGGGCTCCTTGGTTTACCGAGGAACTCCGGGAGATGAAGCACCAAAAGAGACGCCTAGAGCGACGATGGAGATCTAGTAAAGCTGAGTCTGACCGGACACTTTTAAGAACTTTCATTAAGTCTTACTTAGTGGCGATACGGGCGGCAAAATGTTCACATTTTTCCGCCCTTATTGCGTCCGCTGACTCCTGCCCAGCCGCCCTGTTTAGGGTGACCCACTCCCTCCTTGCTAAGGAGGGAGGTGAAGATCCCTTGCAGGGCAGAGCTGAGGAATTTTCTCGGTTTCTGGCGGATAAAGTCACTCAGATTCGGACAGACCTGGACTCCGATTGGGCAGTACAGGCAGAGATGACAGGGGCAGGCCTTAGTCCTGTTATATGGGAGGAGTTTGAACCGGTGACTCCTGATGATGTAGACAAGGCCATAGGAGCGATGAGCTCCGCCACTTGTTCATTGGACCCGTGTCCCTCCTGGCTGGTTTCGGCCACCAGGGAGGTCTCACGCGGCTGGCTCCAGGTGTTGGTCAATGCTTCTCTGAGAGAGGGGTCCGTCCCGCAGCCCTTAAAAGTTGCAGTGGTGAGGCCCCTCCTCAAGAAGCCTTCCCTGGACCCGGCGGATTTAAAGAACTTCTGTCCGGTCTCCAACCTTCCCTTTGCGGGGAAGGTTGTTGAGAAAGTGGTGGCACTCCAGCTCCTACGACTGTTGGATGACACTGATTTTCTGGATCCCTTTCAATCAGGTTTCAGGCGCGGCTACAGTACGGAAACGGCTTTGGTCACCCTGATGGATGATCTCTGGCGAGCCCGGGATGGGGGTTATTCCTCTATCCTGGTGCTACTTGACCTCTCAGCGGCTTTCAATACCATTGACCATGGTATCCTTCTGCGTCGTCTCGGAGAGGTGGGGGTGGGCGGCACTGTTTTGCAGTGGTTCTCCTCCTTCCTCTCTGACAGGACGCAGTCGGTGTTGACAGGGGGGCAGAGGTCGAGCCCTAGGCCCCTACTATGTGGGGTGCCGCAGGGCTCGGTCCTCTCGCCCATCCTGTTTAACATCTACATGAAGCCACTGGGTAAGATCATCCGACGACACGGGGTGAGGTATTAGCAGTACGCTGATGATACCCAGTTGTACATCTCCACCCCGTCTCAATTCAGGGAAGCCGTGGACGTAATGGGCCGCTGCCTGGACGATGTTAGGGTCTGGATGGGGATGAACCGGCTAAGACTTAACCCTGACAAGACTGAATGGCTGTGGATACTGCCTCCTAAGGACCTGACCAATTGTCCCTCCTTGGTTCTTGGGGGGGAGAAATTTGCTCCCTCAGAACGGGTTCGCAATTTGGGTGTCCTCCTAGACCAGTGGTTCCCAAACTTTTTCAGTCCACCGCCCCCTTGGTGCTACAAACTCATCCTCACCGCCCCCCACCCCACCCCCTCAGGTGGGCGTGGCTTAGTGGTCAGGTGACCAGGTGGGCATGGCCAACTTGTAAAGTGTGGTGAAACTCACTTAACAACGCTCTTGCTTAGCAACCAAAATGTTAGGCTCAATTGTGGTCATAATTCTTTCTTTCTTTCTTTCTTTCTTTCTTTCTTTCTTTCTTTCTTTCTTTCTTTCTTTCTTTCTTTCTTTCTTTCTTTCTTTCTTTCCTCCCTTCCCCTTCTTTCTTTCTTTTTCTTTCTTTCTGTCTTCCTTCCTTCCTACCATCTTTCTTCCTTCCTTCCTTCTCTTTCTTTCTTTCTTCTTTCCTTTCTTCTTTCTTTCTGTCTTCCTTCCTCCCTCCCTCCCCTTCCCTCCTTTCTTTTTGACTGTCTTCCTTCCTTCCTACCATCTTTCTTTTTTTCTCTTTCTTTCTTTCCTTTTTCTTTGCTACATCCCACCCTTCCCTTCTCTCCCTCCTTTCTTTTTCTGTCTGTCTTCCTTCCTTCCTACCATCTTTTTTCTTTCTTTCTTTCTGTCTTCCTTCCTTCCTACCATCTTTCTTTCCTTTTTCTTTCCTTCTTCCCTCCTTTCTTTTTCTGTTTGTCTTCCTTCCTTCCTACCATCTTTTTCTTTCTTTCTGTCTTCCTTCCTACCTACCATCTTTCTTTCTTTCTTTCTTTCTTTCTTTCTTTCTTTCTTTCTTTCTTTCTTTCTTTCTTTCTTTCTTTCTTTTCTTTCTTTTCTTCCTTCCTTCCTTCCTTCCTTCCTTCCTTCCTTTTTCTTTCCTTATTTTCCCTCCCTCCCTGCCTCCCTCCATATATATATATATATATATATATATATATATATATATATATATATATATATATATATATATATATATATATATATATATATATATATATATATATATATATATATATATATATATATATATATATATATATATATATATATATATATATATATATATATATATATATATATATATATATATATATTGCACACACCGCGGGACTACATTGGCTCCTCTGGGCTCTGGGTGATTGGGTGGACATGGGTGGCGGCACGGGGACAGGACCGGCGAACCACCTACCGCCCCCCTGGACCCTCTCACTACATTGGCTCCTCTGGGCTCTGCCTATGGCAATTTAAAATGTGCTTCTGTCTGCGAGGAAGAGGGGCGTGTTTGAAAAGAGGGGCTGGAGGTGGGTGGGAAATCTATCCCACATTGAGCCACTGGGTGTGTGTGAGTGTGTGTGTGTGTGCGTGGCCAAAAACATCCAGGTTTGGAAAACTGGGAGGTTTTGAAACCGATTCCCCCAAACCTGGTTTGTATTTGGTTGCAAAAACAAACAAACAAACAAACAAACACACAAGCCATTTTGGTTCCTCGCCAAGGCTGGCTCAACTGGATGACCAAACAGAGCCTGGAAAGGAAAGAAAACTGCAGAAGTGGTCAATGGAGGGGGTGGGTGGGACAGATGCACATGGGGGAGGGTCTTCTCCCCCTCCCCCCACACTGGCACATTCAAGGGGCTTCCTGGAAATACACCCCCTCCCCCGTGGGAAGCTCTGGAACCCTCCGAATTGCCTTCCTTGGCACAGAGCAGTTCGGAGGACCGAGGCCGGGTGGAGCGGAAAAGAGGCAGCTGCGATTTCCCCACAAGGTCTCCCTCCTCCTCCTCCTCCCGCCCCCCCCCAACCCAACCCCCCAACCCAGCCCCTGCCCGCCCCCCCAATCCCGTGTCTTACTGGTTTAACAGCTCCATGTTTCTGTTGGCTGGTCTCTAGGGAAAAAAGCTTGCAAAATACAGAAACTCTTCTCGCTGCGAGTTGTTAATTGCTCACCCTCGCGAGAAGAGTTTCTGTATTTTGCAAGCTTTCCAGGGGTCTCCAACCTTGGCAACTTTAAGACTTGTGGACTTCAACTCCCAGAATTCCTCAGCCAGCTTTGCTGGGAGTTGAAGTCCACAAGTCTTAAAGTTGCCAAGGTTGGAGACCAGTGCAAAGAGTCCAGACGACAGACACACGGAGCTGCTAAAAGTCCAGTAAGATGCTCGTCTCGTGGCCCGCCCAGTCCCCACCAGGAAAAGAGTGGCGGGAAAAGTGGCGAGCGGGTGATTGGGTGGCGGTGCGGGGACAGGACCGGCGAACCACCTACCGCCCCCCTGGCCCCTCTCACCGCCCCCCTGTCACCACCCTTACCTCTCACCCCCCCCAAGGGTTCCCACCGCCCCCTGGGATACGAATGAAATTTTTTATAGATAAATTCTGAGGGAATGAGTGAGTCTGGGGCTGGGATTCTGCCCCCCACTGCTGAGTGTGGAAACAGAAGCGGAGGGGGGTGCGGGACCAACCCCGGGCCCAGTATGAGTGGAGTGTATGGCCTGTCGGGAGAATGGGAGACCAGCGGGGGAGGGGAGGGGATCTCTGGTGGAAGTGGGAGTAGGAGCATTACGGTCATAACAGGGAGGGGTAGGTATGCCGGGAGCAGAGGGGTAGGCCGCTCTCGGGGAATGAGGATTCGACAGAAAGAAAGAAGAAAGGAAAGAAGAAAGAAAGAAAGAGAAGGAAGGAAGGAAGAAAGATGGTAGGAAGGAAGGAAGACAGAAAGAAAGAAAAAGAAAGAAAGAAGGGGAAGGGAGGAAAGAAAGAAAGAAAGAAAGAAAGAAAGAAAGAAAGAAAGAAAGAAAGAAAGAAAGAAAGAAAGAAAGAAAGAAAGAATTATGACCACAATTGAGCCTAACATTTTGGTTGCTAAGCAAGAGCGTTGTTAAGTGAGTTTCACCACACTTTACAAGTTGGCCATGCCCACCTGGTCACCTGACCACTAAGCCATGCCCACCTGAGGGGGTGGGGTGGGGGGCGGTGAGGATGAGTTTGTAGCACCAAGGGGGCGGTGGACTGAAAAAGTTTGGGAACCACTGATTTAAATAAATAAATAAATAAATGATACAGATTACTATGCAGTATGGGATAAATGGTATAACTGGCTGGAGATTAGAAATAGTAAACAAAAATGAATGGGGGAATGACATAAAAGGTATAATGTTTGTAAAATAATGAAAAGCTATAACTAATATGCGTGAAGAAATATATATAGAAATAAGAGATAATGGGACAATAAGGATAAACATATTTAAAGAAGATTAGGGGGAATATAAATAATAGAATACTACTGTTACGAAGCTGTTGTAAAAAGGGAATATATGTTTCGTGTTGGTGTTTGTTATGTTTTGTTGTTTTAAAAATAAAAATAAATAAATAAATAATGTGTGAGTGCATTCACAAGGTCAACACACAAACTGCAGAACTAAAAATCTAGCTGAGGCCATAGTGAGCCAATACTATCACTATAGTACAGGGGTGGGTTTCAATTTTTTTGCTACCACTCTGTGGGCGTGGCTTAATTTTGTGGGCATGGCTTAATTTTGTAAGAGTGGCTTGGCAGTCATGTGACCGGGTGGGAGTGGCTTGGCAGTCATGTGACTGGGTGGGAGTGGTTTGGCAGTCAAGTGACTGGGTGGGCGTGGCTTTGCGGTCATGTGATTGGGTGGGGTGGCTTGGTGATCATGTGACTGGGTGGGCATGTGACTGGGTGGGCATGGCCAACTTGACATCACTCACATCAAGGGTTAAGGTTAGGGTTAGGGTACCTGGCCTCTCCTTGCCTCAAAGGCTTCAACGAGATACAATTTCCCTATCTATTCACTACTACTGAACATCCAAAATATACTATTTAATCCTATGTATATATGCCATATGTGTACATACACATTACACACAGGCACACAAAAATATACATTACCTACTATATATACTGTATGTGTATGTACACACACACACACACACACACCTCTTCTAAAACTATACACATTCAACTTCACTTACTGCATTTGGAAAAACACACCCAGTGCCACACGTTTAACCATAACTTCTGTACATTAGAACATTACACATGCCTTCAGATGTACTTCCCTAGTTTGCACATGACTGTTAGTGCCAGGAGATGTCATGGATTGAGTAAAATGTGGTGAAACTCACTTAACAACGCTCTTGCTGAGCAACCAAAATTTTGGGCTCAATTGTGGTCATAAGTCAAGGACTATCTCTGCCTTCCTCTGCATGGAAGCCTTGTCCTAGTAAACTCCTTCTCCTTTCTGGCAATTTTCCTCTCTGTTAGAGGCACCAAAATAATCCAGACAATGTAAGGTTTCCTGCTGCATCAGGGGGTTGGACTAGATGACCTCCGAGATATCTTCCAGCCCTAAATTGCTGTGCTGTTTCAAAGTGTCTTCTGAAGCCAAGTCTAGTCCCAGGGTTTGTGGTGCTTCCTTCCTCCTCTCTCCCTCTCCTTCCCTCTCCTTCCCTCTCTCTCTCTCTCTCTCTCTCTCTCTCTCTCTCTCTCTCTCTCTCTCTCTCTCTCTCTCTCTCTCTCTCTCTCTCCCCTCTCCCTTCCTTTCTTTTTCTTTTTCTTTCTCTTTCTCTCTCTCTCTCTCTTCTTTCTTTCTTTCTCTCTTTGTTTCATTCTTTCTTTTTCTTTCTTTCTTGTCTCTCTCCCTGCCTGCCTTCCTTCCTTCCTCTTTCATTCTCTCTTTCTATTTCTTTCTCCCTTCCTCTTTCTTTCTCTGTCTCTGTCTCTGTCTCTGTCTCTGTCTCTGTCTCTGTCTCTGTCTCTGTCTCTGTCTCTGTCTCTGTCTCTGTCTCTGTCTCTGTCTCTGTCTCTCTCTCTCTCTCTCTCTCTCTCTCTCTCTCTCTCTCTCACACACACACACACACACACACACACACACACACCTACCTGGTCTGGGCACAAAATATCTGTTGTTACAGAAGTTTTCATTTCTCTCTATAATACACCTGATACTAATCAATACCCTATCTCTCAACTACTTAAGCATATGCATATTTACTTGGTAATAAGGCTACTCTCTTTCAGTGGGATTTACTCTTAATTAGATACACATGATTGCAGGCAGGCAGCTAGCTCCGTTGTTTAATAGGCTCTAAGTAAAATTTCTACATTAACAAAATTTATATCTAAACAACAGAATATAGGAGCAAAAAATCATAGCAATAGTCTGAACTATGCTTTTTTTCTTTAAATGGAAGTACTACCCATTTTAACCAGACATTAAGACTCATTAGTTTGGAATATTAGTATGGCTTGCACTGACCTTGACAGTACTTGTTTTCCTTACAATCTAGCTCAATTTTGTTTCCTTTAAATCTTGCTTTCATTTCACACCAATTGCTTTGGAACAAGAGCTCCATTTTTTAGGGAAAGAGACTGGAGTTGGGGGAGGGCCTTTGGAAATAAAAGCACGCAAGAGAGAAGGGGAAAGGCATGCTCTGGATTCTCCAAGCCTTCCCTGAGCCGGGAAGCCCTCCTCATTCTCATTCTTCCCAATCCCTTCCCTTCTCACTCCCAGATCCTTCTTCCCCCCTTTCTCCCCCCCCTCGCTTCCTTTTGCTTGAAGCTCCTTTCAGGGTGGGAGGAAAAACCAAATAAAAATGGGAAGGAGGCAAGGACAGAAAATGGTGCATGCATGGCTGCAAAACAGGAGAAGGGCATTTTACAGCCGCTTTCTGGGACTGAAAAGTTGAGGGGACCCAAGCAGGGGTGGGTTCTAACTTACCTCACTGCCAGTTTGCTTCCTAAAGATGGCGACCACATGCACAGTGCCAGAAACTCGGCTTCTGCACATGCTCAGAAGAAAAATAAAACAAAAAACAAAAAAAGTCCCAGCAGCCGCTGTTGAGCTTTTTCACCATTCTCCGGCAGCCTCCCCTGTTGAACCTTTCAATGTGGAAGGCTCCTCCCACTCCAGGCTGGAAGCCCTCCCACTCCTTGGGACATGCCCCCAGCTGGGTGGCATCCGCTGCCGGCTCCATGGGTGTATCCACTTGGGACCCAGTCCTCTCCGTCGCTCCCATGTCGGTCACCTTTGTCATCTCATCGGCCATCATACCGCCCAGTCCCGATGAACAGCTGAGCCAGGAGACCTGAGGGGAAGCAACAAGAAGAGAAAGAGGAATGCTGGCTAACTCTCATGGTTCCGAGCCTAGCCAGTAAGAAAAGAGGCTACACCAATTGTTGGTAGAGCAATTCCCCTTTACTGGTCTCTCGACTTGGCATGCAGTAAAATTTCGAATCTAGCCAGCATTACTGGATTCCGCCTGCCAGCTGTTTATGAGGGCTTGGCAAGGCTTACTCCAGGCTTGCTCCAGCAAAGACTCTTCGGCTGCTGCTGCTTTGCTCTTCTGGGGCTTGCTCCAGCAAAGACTCTCCAGACACTGATGCTTTGCTCTTCCGGGGCCCATCCACAAGTCTGTCGCACTCACCTTCATGAGTCCATCGCAACACCCAGCACCCGACACCCAGCAGTGCACCCCATGGAACCCCCTTCCCCCTCCTCACTTGTGGCAACTCCAAAATGGCACGCAGGGGCATGGTCGCAATGTCGCCGCCTCGGATGTTGACACTGAGTTGGAGTTCCCCTTGGTCCTGCCTGGAGTCGCTGTGACTCAAGGGAGTAAATGGAAGGCTCAGAGGGCTGCAGATTGGGAAGAACCAGGGGAGTGGAAATTCCTGACAGCATGCCATAGCCCATCTGTGGATCAACTGCGTGAAAGATTTGTTGGAATGGAGATATGGGAAGCAATGTCAATGAACCCATCAGTCCCGGGAGCAAGGCTTAGGACCGGCCAAGCATCAGCGGTCCCGTCCCCATCTACATGCCAAAGGGTGAGATTGGAGAGTGTGGCCCAAGGAGCTAGGGCTCCCCCAATAGGGACTGCCACCCCTCCCACGGCTTCAGGATAAGCCTGTGCCAGCGTTCCAATAAACACCCCCAACAAAATAAAACTCTGAGGCTAGAAGTTCCTCAAAGTTCTAATTTATTAGAGATGTCATGTTGCCAACATCTGAGAAAATACGAATCTGAAAGCTTCCAGGTTTTCTCCACCCAAACGAAAGTTCAAGTCCCTGCCCAGCACCAACAAGTCCATCACACGATCCAATATATAATCCCCCCTCCCATTTTCCCATAGTAGAAAATGTGACAGGCCTGAATACAAAAAGGTAAAGTATGGCTTCCAGGCCTGACAGGCTTTCCCCCCCCTCAGGAAAGGAACGAATCCTGGAATGAAATAAAAGTCAGGGGTTAATATGGGTTAATACAAGTATCACATTAACCACCTCTCCCCCCCTGAGGACCCTTAGGCTTATCAGGTAATTTATCATGATAATTGACTAAGGCGTCTGCATGAATATCCCAGCTTTTCACTCAAGTAGCATCAGACAAGGGGTATCCCTTCCAATGCACTAAATATTGCAAACGACCTCTTTGCAGTCTGGAATCCAGAATTTTCTTCACCTCATAATGAGTCTCACCCTGAACCACAATCGTTTTTTTGGGGGGGGGGGGGCAGCAGGTTGAGGTCTCAATCTAGATCCTATAGTAGGCTTTAACAGGCTGCAATGGAAAACAGGATGAATTTTTTCCAGTATGCGGGGAAGATTTAACTGTACATTTACTGGGATAATCACCTTCACTATGGGGAAGGGACCTAAGTATTTCAGCCCTAACTTTTTACTCTTCAAACTCAAGCGTATATATTTGATGGAAAGGTACATGCGATCTCCCATCCGGAAGGGTTGTGGGAGAGATCGGTGTTTGTCCACTTGTTTTTTGTTGTGCACTGCATTATTGTAAGCTACTTCAGCAAAAGGAAGCAAGTCAGCCCAATTATCTTGTTGGTAATCCACCTAACATCTGATGTATTGCTCCACCATGGCATTGGCCTGTTACGCGGCCCCGTTGGTACTCGGATGGAAAGCCGAGCTAAGCCCCTGTGATGACCCAATGAATCTCAGGAACTCTTTCCAGAACTCTTTCCAGAACTTAGCGGTGAACTGAACTCCTCAGTCGGAGATCACCCGCTGCGGAACTCCATGTAGCTGGTAGATTTGTTTGACGAACATCTTGGCCAATTTCTTCGCCGAGGAAAGTCCAGAACAAGGAACAAAATGGGCCTGTTTGGAAAACAGGTCTATCACAGTCCAAATCACAGTGTTGTCACCACTTTCTGGGAGTTCTACTATAAAGTCCATAGCTATTTCCTCCCATGGCCAGCTAGGCTAAGCTACCTGTTGGAGCAAACCGGGAGGCTTCCCCGGTCTCATTTTATTTGTAGCACACGTGGCACAACTTTTCACATAGTCCTCCACATCAGCTTTCATTTTGGGCCACCAAAACTGCCATCTAGTCAGATAAAGAGTCTTTAGAAATCCAAAGTGGCCAGTCAATCGAGAATCATGGCTACGAGAATCATGGCCAATTGAGAATCATGGCTACGCTTGAGTACCAGAAGTCTCATGCTGTTGGGGACGTAAATCTTCAAACCTTTCCAGGCTACTCCATCCCGGATTGTCAATGTATCTCTATTGTTGGCTAGCCACGGGTCGGTAGACAACGCTGCTTTCAAATCCTCAGTTAGCTTTCCATCGAGGGGGTCAGCCCGCCTGCTGGCCTGGCCCCTGGTAGTAACTTGTGCCGCACTCTGTGTGTCCAGGATGATGGTGTGGACGACTTCCTCCCGCTGGCTGTCATATTGGGGTTTCCTTGACAGGGCATTTGCAACCAGGTTCTTACCCCCTGGGATATATTTCAGCTTGAAATCAATAGCAATAGCACTTTACTTATATACCGCTTCAAAGTGCTTTACAGCCCTCTCTAAGCAGTTTTCAGAGTTCAGCATATTGCCCCCAACAATCTGGGTCCTCATTTTACCGACCTCGGAAGGATGGAAGGCTGAGTCAACCTTGAGCCTAGTGAGATTTGAACAGCTGAACTGCTGAACTAGCAGTCAGCCTGCAGTGGCTGCATTTAACCACTGCACCACTTCAGCTTGCTTGAAGTACTGTGCCCAGCAGACTTGTTTGGGGGAGAGCTTTCGCGGGGTCTTTAAGGCCTCAAGGTTCTTATGGTCGGACCAGACCTCAAAGGGGATCTTGGCTCCTTCCAGAAAGGGTCGCCATGATAGAAGACCCCAATGAATGGCAAAGGCCTCCTTCTCCCATACTGCCCACCTCCGCTTGGTGTCCGTGAGCTTTTTGGACACATATGCACAGGGCAGCAGCCGTCCCTAGGGGTCTTTCTGGAGGAGAACGGGCGCCACCGCCACATCACTGGCTTCGGCCTGGATGATGAACTGCCTGTCTGGATCCGTGTGCTGAAGAATGGGTTCTTCTGCAAACAGCCGTTTTAGGCTTTCAAACACTTTTTGACAGCTTAGTGTCCAGGCCAGGGGCTGCGTTGGCTGCAGTTTTGTGGGGGAGGACCCTGTCTTTAGCAGTTCTGTGAGCAGCAGAGCCACTTCTGCAAACACTGGGATGAATTTCCAATAGAAGTTAGTGAATCCCAGGAAGCTCTGAAGTTGTTTCCGGGTGCGAGGGTGTTACCAGTCAAGTATGGCTTGCACTTTCCATTTCTATGCCTTCATTTGACACTCGGTAGCCCAGTAGTCAAGGGAAGTCTTATGAAATTCACACTTGGACAGCTTCGCATACAGCTTTGTGGCTAACAGTTTCTTTAGCACTTGTCGGACTAGTTACACATGTTCTTCTAATGTCTCACTGAATATGAGAATGTCGTCCAAGTAGACAAGGACCCCCTTATATAAGTGCTCATGCAGCACCTCATTAATCAATTGCATGAATACTGCGGGGGCTCCTTGAAGACCAAAGGGCATAACTTTGAATTGGAAGCTACCCAAAGGGCAGTTGAAAGCCGTCTTCCACTCATTCCCCTCCCTTATGCGCACCTGGTAATAGGCTTCTCTCAAGTCCAGTTCTGTGAACACCTTCCCTTTTGAAAGGTAGTTCAGCATGTCTTTCATGAGGGGGAGGGGGTACATGTTTTCCATGCACACGGCATTAATTCCCCGAAAACCAACGCAGAGCCTTATCTCCCCCCCATTCTTCTTTTCTTTAAATAGCACCGGGGCGGACACTCTGGATTTTGCAGGTTGGATGAACCCCCAGGTCAGGTTGGTGTCAATGTACTTCCTCGGCTCAGCCATCTCTTTTGGGGTCATTGAGTACATCTTTGGCTTAGGGAGTTTAGTCCCGGGTTCAATCTCAATCGCACAGTCAGTCTGGCAATGGTGGGAAGGATGTTGCACTCTTCCTCACTGAATGCTTCAGCCAGGTCCCTGTATTCCTTGGGGAACTGGGGATTCCCAGGCAGGAGTTCGATGGCTGCCGTGACTGCCTCTCGTTGGGGTGGGGGCCCCTGTGGGCTCGCTTCGGTGAGTCCTGCCTCAGGTGGGACAGGTGGCAAGGGCCCCACACCTATCCTGATTTTTCGGTAGCCGTCCTCCCGTTTAATTGTTGGGGCCCATTTGTCTAGCCAGGCGAGCCCCAGAAGGATTGACTCTGCCATTTTGGGGGAGATCACAAACCAGGTGAGTTCTGTGTGGATCCCCAGCTCCATTCTGACAAGCTCAGTGACTCGTGTAGCAGGGGTGCCACCTATTAAGGTCCCATCTACCTGCTCAAAGCATATGGAGTGGTTTAAAAGGTGTGTCCTTATGCCTAGCTGCTCAACAATGGAGGAGCTAATCAGGCACCGGGTGCAGCCAGTGTCTATTACTGCTACTACCTCCCCTTGCACCCCTGTCTCTGGCACTACCAGTTTGACCTTGACTGCAAATGTATTTATTTATTTATTTATTTATTTGGCTTTCTTATATGCCGCCCAACTCCCGAAGGACTCAGGGCGGCGTACAGCATAGGAAAATACAAGAAACCAATAAACAAAATTTAAAAACATAATATAAAAATTAAAAATGTAATATAAAAACAACCATGCAACAACCAAGCATACCCGGGGGAGAGTTCAGTTGGAGTTAAGCTCTGCCCCCTGCCTGCAGGAAAAGCCACGTCTTAACGGCTTTTCGGAAGGCCAGCAGGGTGGGGATGGTTCGGGTCTCTGGAGGAAGTTGGTTCCAGAGCGCGGGGCCTGCCACAGAGAAGGCCCTCCCCCTAGGACCCGCCAGCCGGCATTGCTTAGCCGATGGGACCTGGAGGAGGCCAACTCTGTGGGCCCTAACCGGTCGAAGGGAAGTATGAGGCAGAATGCGGTCCTGGAGATAACCCGGCCCTAAGCCATGAAGGGCTTTAAAGATGGTGATCAACACCTTGAATTGGACCCGGAGACAAATGAGTAACCAATGCAGCTGGCGGAGTAAAGGTGTCACGTGGGTGTACCTTGGTACACCCACCACAGCACGCGCAGCCGCATTTTGTACCAGTTGGAGTCTCCGGATACTCTTCAAGGGTAGCCCCATGTAGAGCACATTGCAGTAGTCCAAACGGGAGGTGACAAGGGCGTGAGTGACCGTGAGTAGAGCCTCCTTCTCCAAGTATGGCCGCAACTGGTGCACAAGGCGAACCTGTGCAAAGGCCCCCCTAGCCACAGCAGTAAGATGATGCTCCAATTTTAGCTGTGGATCTAGGAGGACCCCCAAGTTGCGGACCTGGTCCGAGGGAATCAGTTTCGTTCCCTCTAAAACCAAGGAGGGACAGTTGTCGTAGTCCTTAGGAGGCAATACCCAAAGCCACTCAGTCTTGTCGGGGTTGAGTCTGAGTCTGTTCCTCCCCATCCAGATCCTAACGTCGTCCAGGCACCGGCACATTACATCAACTGCCACACTGAAGTCAGACGGGGTGGTGATGTACAGCTGGGTGTCATCAGCGTACTGGTGGTAACGCACCCCATGTCTGCGGATGATCTCACCCAGCGGTTTCATGTAAATGTTAAATAGGATGGGCGAGAGAACCGACCCCTGAGGCACCCCGCATAACAGGGGCCTAGGGGAGGATCTCTGCCCTCCTGTTAACACCGACTGCATCCTATCGGCGAGATAAGAGGAGAACCACCGTAAAACGGTGCCTCCCACTCCCAACTCACCGAGACGATGCAGAAGGATACCATGGTCGATGGTATCGAAAGCCGCTGAGAGGTCAAGTAGCACCAGGATAGAGGAGTTTCCCCCATCCCGGGCCCGCCAGAGATCATCTATCAGAGCGACCAAGGCAGTTTCTGTACTGTACCCGCGCCTGAAACCCGACTGATAGGCATCTAGATGCTCTGTTTCATCCAGAAGTCGCAGAAGTTGAGTAGCCACCACCTTCTCCACAACTTTCCCTAAAAAAGGTAAGTTGGAGACCGGACGATAGTTCTTCAAATCAGCTGGATCCAGGGAAGGCTTCTTCAGGAGGGGTCTCACTTAAATGGGCAGATGGTTCCACTTACCATCGGGTCGTCTTTACCACTGCTACCCCTGGCCGGCCCAGGCAGAAGGTCTTTGGCCAAGGTCTCCTTACTCTCTTTGGGGGGAGGGAGGACCTTGACTGCCTACTGGGCGAATCGGCTGGCATCCGGAGGCTTTCGTGGAGCCCTTTGGCCTCAGGCAGCCATGGCAGGATGTTGCTGTAGAACCGGTACAGGTGCTAGGCATTCGGAGGCCCGATGAACCCCTTGCTCACAACGGTAGCATTTGATAGCTCCTGTAGGTTGAGAAGGGGGTGCCTTCGCAGGTTTAGTCAGAGGACGCCTGGCCAAGGTCCTCTTCGGGGGTCTCTCAGCAGGGGATCTGCGGCGTGGGTGGATTTCTCAGTCCAGAGCTATTGACATGGTATACCTATCTTGTAGCCACTCAGGCACCCCTCTGATGGCACAGGCGGTTCTGACCTCTGTATCAATGGCTTCTTTAAAATAGTGCAGAAGTATTCTGTCCGGCCAATGCATTAGGTTTCCTGTGACCCGTCTAAAGTCCCATACAAAGTCCTTTATTGGTCGACTACCTTGCTTCATCACTTTTATTGTGGCCTCATTTTCATTGATTTGATCAGGGTTGTCAAATCTGGCCTGGAGCAGCTCAACAAAGCCATTGGCATCATTTAGCTCAGCAGCTCCTTTATTGTGCAGCTGGGCCACCCAGGCAGCAGCGTCTGCTTCATTCATCCCATCCGCAATAGCAGATACCAAGTCACGCTCTGTTTCATACTGTTCTCCATACTAATCTATATGAGCCGAGACTCGGCTGAGAAAGTACGCTAGCTTGGCAGGCTGGCCATCAAAGGTTGCCCTGAACCTAGGTGGCGGTGGCCTCGCTGGTGGAATTGCCATGGCAACCGGCTGTTGGGCAGGGGCCTGTGGGGGCACTGTGGCAGGCGGTGCTGCTGGCTGCTGGAATGCGGCCAGCATTGGGACCAGGGCCGGCTGTTGAGCTGCCATGGGGAGGGCTCCAGCCGGCTGCTGGCTCGGACCCCACTGCTGTGCCGGGATCGTTGGGGCATATTGGGCCCAGGGGGATCCTGAAAAAAGCAGAGTGGGGGGGGGGCTGGCATCCACTGGCACTGGCCCACCCGTGGCTGGGATAGAACCCCCAGCCTGGGGAGATGGATTCCGCAGGGGGCAGCAGAGGGGCCAGTTGGCAGGGGGGCGACTGGCACTTGTAGCTTACCCCGTGCCAGCTGCATCTGCTATCCCCCTCCTGTTGCTTGACCCTGCTGCACCAAGCTGATCCCCCAATCGCCCCTGGCCAAGCACAAAGGTGCTGACGCCACGCTAATTCCGCTGCCAGGTCCTGGATCAGGAAAAGTGAAGGTGGGCTGATCTAATCTCCATCTCATTTACAGGGGCTGCGCCAGCAGTGCATAACTTCCCATTTCAAGCCGCTCAAACTGCTCCAGGAGCCCAGACGACGATTGGCTTTGAGACGGAGGCAACAAGTTTCAGCCTTGGGGAGTTTCAGACCCCGTCGTCCCCACCTCTCTCCATTCTGGCTCGTGGGGCAACTTCAGGGGGCTGGCAATGGGCCGACATTCAGGCAGATGCTCTCCCGGTCCCATCTCTGAAGTTGGATCAGACTGGCAACTCTTCCAGGAATCCACCACTTTGGGCTGAGTGGCTAGCTGTCGGGCCGTCTCTGCAGCCTCAAGTGTTTGCACCACATCTTCAGAAGGAGAATACCGTTCTCCAGTATCTGCTCCTGCGGCTCCTTCAGTTATCTCTTCTTTCTCCTCCATTTTTGCTGACTCTTCACACTGCCTGAGTTTCAGGTCAGTGCTGGGGATCAGCACCCCGGACAGCACCCTTTTGGGGTGCTGCTTAGTTATCTAGTGATTCGGGTTAATGTCAGTGTTCCAATAAACACCCCCAATGAAATAAAACTCCGAGGCTAGAAGTTCCTCAAAGTTCCAATTTATTAGAGATGTCATGTTGGCAACATCTGGGAAAACCCGAATCTGAAAGCTTCCGGGTTTTCTCCACCCAAACAAGAGTTCAAGTCCCTGCCGAGAACTCACAGGTCCATCACACGATCCAATCAGATCTTCATCCAAAACTGAAGATGCTTCCCAGTCACTTCATTGCAGCTGCAGGGCACAGCGGCCTTGACTTTCTGGAGAGTATGTTATTTAGACTACTACATATCACCTACTCCATATAATCCCCCCTCCCATTTTCCCACAGAAGAAAATGTGGCAGGCCTGAATACAAAAAGGTAAAAGATGGGCTTCCAGGCCTGACATAGTGCAGGAGGTGCTAAGGAAACTATTGAAAGCTAAACTCTATACTAAACTATCCAAGTACGACTTCCACAAAACCAGTTTCTACTACTTGGGGTCCAGTAAGGAGTTGGAGATGAATCACAGAAAGGTGAAGGCCATCCTAAAGTGGGAAGCCCCCCAGACCAGAAAGCAACTACAGAGTTTCCTGGGCTTCATCAACTTCTACTGCCAATTCATCCCCTTTTTCGCACAGATAGCTTGGCCTATTGCCAAACTATTAAAAATGGGTGGAGGGGGAGTGAAACCCAAACCAAGCCAGCCACTCAACTGGACTATGGAATGCCAAGTGGCTTTCAAACAGCTTAAATGGCTTTTTGCAGTGGAGCCAACACTTAAACACCCGAACCCAGAGGAACCATTTGTAATACAAGTTGATGCTAGCAATGTGGCAATGGGGGCAGTGGTGGGATTCAAATAATTTAACAACCGGTTTTCTGCTGGGTAGGTGTGGCTGGGTGGTCATGTGACTGGGTGGTCATGGCCAACTCGACATCACTCACCATGCCTGGCCCCGCCTTCCGGCTGCTCGCCTCAAAGGCGTCAACAAAATACAATCTCTATTTATTTACTACTACTGAACATCACTTAACAGTGGCAAGAAAAATCACAAAATGGAGCAAAACTCACTTAAATCTTGCTTAGCAACGGACATTTTGGCTCAGTTGTGGCCATAAATTGAGGACTACTCCAAATGAAAATGTAGGATAAGGAGCCTACTTTGCTCACCCCTTTGGGGTGAGTTTCAAGAAACATTTCAAGATGAAAGATTTTGGGTGCAGGTGGTGGTGGTGCCAAATCTGATGTCGGTTGGTGGGGCAGCCACGCTCAGCCAAGGACCGCCAGAGGAAGGCGGGGAATGTGAATGATGGCAGCACTCTTGGCGAGAAGGCCCTTCAGTCACTTCTCATGCCAGGAGATGGATGATACCGGGCTGCCTTGGGAGCGAGGGGGAATAAAGAAGCCATCCAGCAGGCCAAATGTTCACTCACTCACTCGCTTGCTTTGCTCTCCTGCCTCCAATCTTAAAAGCTGCCTTTTCTCTTCCTGGCTCCCCTCGTCCCAGAAGCACTCCAATCGGTGCAAGCAGCCGCCCCCTTCTCCCTCTCCCTCCTCACTGCTGGGTAATCCCGTGTGAAGAAGGGCTCCATGGCCACACTTTTAAAAAAGGACTTTTAATGAAACCTCCAATGCGGCGGCCAAGATCCAATCCCGAGCCAAAAACCCCAGCTCTCCCCTCCCCACCCGACGCGTCTGCTTTGTCTCGCTTAATCAGGCCTAAAGCCTGGGGGAGGATGAGAAATTTAATGGGCACGAGCGGGGGAAGGATGGAAAGGCAGCAGAGCTCATGAAGGAAACTCAACTTTCTTAGCTTGGACCAGCAAAAGATGGTGGGCGGCAGCGGCAGCGAATACTGTTAGGATAAGAAAATAAATCATAGAGGTGACAAATCTTTCCCTTTGGAACCCAATTCTTGATAAATTAAAACGTGAGTATAAAAGTCTAAATAACAAGATATTTATTTCGGTACAAAAGAAATATAAAAACACTAAATCTTAATAATTACATCTTGACAATCTAAGAGGTCCTCCTTCCAGGGAGGATAGCAGCAAGAATAATAATGGAGGATGAGAATGGAATGTAACATCTGCGCAGTTCACACTTCACATGACCGCTCTACTTTGTTAAGAACCTCTGGGTCATAAAGTCTGACATATGAGTACAGCTGACAATCAGAAAATCACCTCGTGACAAATACAAAGGACAACTGGAGAGATGGCGCAGCTCTCGGCATCGAGGCTTTAAAGAAAAGTTCGCTTCAGGGCAAGGGGCACAACCGATGCCGCATTCTAACTGTTCCTGCTCCTACAAAATAAGCCGTGGTGTTCTGTCCATGTGCCCACCTCCTGCCTTTCTAAAGGGACACCTCCCCACTTGCTCCCACATGTTTCCACTGCTGTCTCAGCCTTCACCAGGTCGCCTCTTTCTTCAGCCAAACATACACACAGAGCAAACCTCACAGCGCTGGAGTGATTCGCCCAAGCGCTGTCTCCTTGCAGAAGCTCCCAGTGCTGTGAGGTTTGTGCGTGTTTGCTCTGTGTGTATGTTTGAGGCTGAGAAGGAGGAGATGACTTGGCAAAACTTTTCCTGCCTCCCTTCGCAGCAAAGCTGCTCAGAAGACAGCCGCCATGGCCTGTCCCTTTAAGGAGCTTTGACGCTGCCCACCATCTGGCCCTGTGCAAAGGCAGCCAAGTGGGGCTGCTGCCACCAAAGGAAAAGGGCTCAACTCTCCCGGTCCCGGTTGCTCCGCAAGCTGAACCGGGTGGCAGGGGGAGGGGGGACCTTAAAGGGACAGGCCATGGTGGCTGCCTTCCAAGCAGCTTCCGAGACAGGAAAAATTCAGCCAAGTCATCTCCTCCTTCTCGGCCTTAACATATACACAGAGCAAATACGCACACACCTCACGGCGCCGGAGGGATTTGCCTACGCGCCTCTCTTAATTCTTGGGCAGGTTTTGGATTTCACTGTCCCAGCAGACCATAAAAACCTCAGACAAATAGCTCCATGATCCTGCAAGCTTGCAAACCTCTTCCCTTGCCAGTGCCCTCCTTGGCCAGCTGCGGAGAGGCCGTGTCTTGGAGCAGGGAAGGCAACATTCTGGCAGGCTGGAGAATCGCTGGGAGGGAGCAGGGAAGCCAACAGCAGGCAGAAAATTGTATGTGGGCCCGCAGGCCCCCAGCCAGGCATTCTCCAGGCCAGACGTACCCTCCCCCTCCTGACCTTCAGGCAAATGGAGCTTGGACCACTAATTTGGGGCGGGAGAGGCAACCCTTCCTCCTTCAACCTTCCAAGGGAGACACAGGCACCCTTTCTCCAAAGCTCCCACTGCATGCAAGCTGCATTGTCCTGTTCCCGTATAGCCCACCCTGAGCTGTTGGCACTACATCAGTACAGGGCAAGACCGGCTCCGGGCAGCATGCCAATGGCCACCGCTCGCCTGCATTTTTCTGACTCACGCAATCCCGTAGCAGGAGAGCGAAGAGACCAGCATGTCCTCCAGACCCCCTTCTTCTCCTCTGCCCCCCCCACCCCTCCCCACCTCTATCTTCTAGAAAAGGCTTTGCTCCCTTGGAATTAGAGACGAGATCCATAGAGGGCAAGTCCCTCTGGCGCTGTGAGATGTATGCATGTTTGCTGTGTGTACATTTGGACAAATGTTACGTACAGAGGTACGTAGTAAATTGAATAGCCGCTACTGATTGGCCAGAATAGTGGCGGCACATTTGGATGTTTATCACTGGCTAGCTAAGCTGCAGGGAACCCCATAAAAGTGGCTCCCCTACGGCTTACAGTCAGTTCCTGTGTCTCCTCTCCTAATGAGAATAAAGTGCTGAACTGATAGCCGGCTCGTCTCTCCTTTTCCCACGCATGATCCAACATCTGGCGATGAAAGTAGTGGAAGAAGACAAGACAAAGGCACCTCGTGGCATCCGCGGCCATTTTTAAGCAACGCTGACCTGCTCCAGCCAAAATAATTGCAAGGATGACTGAACAGCAATCACCAGTACCAGCCTTTTTCGATCCAAAAAAGGAAAAATGGCAAACCTACATGTCGCGTTTTCACATGTTCTTAGAAGCGAACAATTTCCAAGATTACCGGGACAACAGGAAGAGGGCTCTCTTCCTGACCTACTGTGGACTCACGATCTACGAGATGGCACAGACGCTGATAGCACCAGCAGATATAGAGTCCGTCTCCTGGACTACACTACAGACGGCGCTGAAAGAGCACTATGCGCCATCCGATCCCCCACTGGTCAGCAGATTCGAATTCTACAAGGGAGACCAAAAAGAGGGGGAAACAATCAATGAGTTCGTAGCAAACCTCCGAGAACTAGCAGCCAAATGTGAGTTCTCAAACCGAGAAGAGGTGATGAGAGACAGATTGATTCTGGGCATGAGAGACCTCAATCTGCAAAAGAAACTCCTCACCCACAGAGGGATCACATTCCAGGACGTGTTAGATGAAGCCAGAGTGGCAGAATCCTCAGATAAATCTGCAGCCACCATCCGGAAATCATTGGCGGTCCACCTAACTCAACAATTGGATGAAGGGGAAAACCAGGTACCGGAAGATGAGGATGGTGGAGAGGAACAGGAGGACCGCGTGTATAGAGTCCAGCGCGACAGAAGGGTGAGTGCCAGAGAGCCAGAATCACGGCAAACCCATTGCCCAAGCAGCCTGGGCAACCATGCAAGAATGGCGTGCAAATTCAGGGACGCCATGTGCAGACGATGCCAGAGAAGGGGCCATATAGCGGAGGCATGCAGAGCTTCACAGCCAGCCCAAATCCAACCCCCCCCTCTGAACTATAGACAAAGTATGAACTATAGCAGGCAAGGACAAAGCCGGTTTGGGGGACAGAGAGGCAGAAGAAGAGACAATTACTCCCAATACGAATCAAGGGGACTCTATCACACCGTAGCACACTCGGATGAAGGACAAGGTGGAAAATTTTTTGTGACTGTGCAGATAAATGGACTTCCTTGCAAAATGAAAATGGATACAGGGTCTGAATTCACCATTATGGGATGGAACACCCTACTCAAATACATGCCTGAAATAAAGAAACAAGACCTAAAACCGCAAAGAATGCGCCTAACCGACTTCCATGGGCACCAAGTACAAATCCTAGGTAGAGCAGAAATTTCAATCGAGTATATCAAAGTCAAGAAGAAACTCCAACTTACAATCGTGGAAGGACACAGCCCAACCCTACTCGGCACAGAGTGGCTCAAGCCCCTAGGAATCACCTTTAATGGCGTACATCACATCAAAGAAGACGACCTGAGCAAACTGCTGGGAAACTTCCAGATAGTCTTCAATGGGGAACTAGGTAAATATATTGGTAAACCTATATCATTTAGCCTACACCCCAGCATTACACCAATCAGGCTTAAGCCCCGTAGGGTTCCATTTGCACTGAAACCAAAGGTAGATGAACAGATTGACAAATTAATAGCCCAAGGGATCTTAGAGCCAGTAGATCACGCCATGTGGGAGACCCCAATAGTAACCCCAATGAAGCCAGATGGCTCAATTATAATATGTGCGGACTTTAAAGCCACAATTAATAAGGCACTGACATGCCATGCCTATCCAGTACTTGTAGTATAACACTTATTACATTCCCTAGGCCAGTGATGGCGAACCTTTTTTTCCTCGGGTGCCGAAATAGTGCACGTGCACGCTATTCCACGTGCGTGCGTGCCCACACCCATAATTCAAAGCCCCTCACTTGCCCCACCCCCCTGCACATGCATGTGTGACCCCCCCACTCCCCCATTTCCCAACTGCCAGTGGGCACGGTGGGCCCATTTTTCACCCTCCCCAGGCTCCAGAGGCTTTCCTAGAACTTGGGGAGGGCGAAAACACTCCCCCCGCCACCCTGGAGGCCCTCTGGAGGCCGAAATCGCCCTCCCAAAGCCTCCGCGTGAGCCAAAAATCAGCTGGCAAGCACGCACATGCGCACTGGAGCTGAGCTAGGGCAATGGCTCGCGTGCCGGCAGATATGGCTCCGCGTGCCACCTGTGGCACCCGTGCCATAGGTTCGCCATCACTGCCCTAGGCAATGGGAAAATATTTGCAAAATTAGATTTGGCACAAGCATATCAGCAGCTTCTAGTGGATGCTCAGATGGCAGAAATTCAGACAATTGTTACACATAGAGGGGCTTTCAAGTGTAACCGTTTGCAATTTGGAGTCTGCGTGGCTCCAGGACTCTTTCAAAGTTTAATGGAATGGCTGCTCCAAGGTCTTCCAGGTGTCGTTCCGTACTTCGATGATGTCCTCATCTCGGGGAACTCGGAGGAACAACTGTTAGATCGACTAAAAGTGGTCCTGCAGAGGTTCCAAGACAAAGGGCTTAAAGTAAGGAAAGACAAGTGTAAAATTGGGGTTCCCAGTGTAGAATTTTTAGGATTTTGCATAGATGGCTCAGGCATACACCCCACTGAAGAGAAAGTCAGGGCAATAAAGGAAGCCCCTGCACCAAAAAACGAAATGGAGTTACAAGCATTCCTGGGACTGTGAAACTTCTATGCTGTTTTCTTACAACAGAAAGCAACGGTCGCAGAACCACTCCACAGATTATTGGGAAAGGCAGCCACGTGGACTTGGGGACAAAGGGAAGAGCAAGCATTCAAAGCAGTTAAAGATCTATTGTCTTCAAACAGCGTACCTATGCAATATAACGAGACACTTCCCCTTTTACTAACTTGTGACACCTCCCCTTTTGGGGTGGAGGCAGTTCTGAGTCACCAGCTGCCAAATGGCACAGAAGCCCCGATTGCTTTCTATTCCAAAACAATGTCACCAGCCGAAAGAAATTATAGCCAGCTGGATAAAGAAGCGCTTGCAGCAGTGGCTGGCATCAAACGTTTTCATGAATACTTATATGGTAGGACATTTGAGTTAATTACGGACCATAAACCACTGCTTAGGTTACTGGCAGGAAATAGACAAACTCCATAATTCATGTCCCCCTGCCTCACATGATGGTCAATTTTCCTCTCCGGCTATGCTTACAAAATAGTACACAGACTGGGAAGGAGCATTGGTCACGCTGACGCTTTAAGCCGGTGTCCAGATCCAGATCTTGTGGAAGACCCCGCACCCGTGGCCGAAATTCTGCTGATTGACATAGAGCAAACCAGCGCAGTCATCTCAAGGGAAATTGCCAAGCACACCAGTAAAGACACGGTACTTAACAAAGTTTTGAGCTGGGTGTTGAGGGGGTGGAAACAAGGAGAAGAAGGGGAGGAATTCCGAGCTTTTAAAAACAAACAATTGGAACTCTCAGTGTTGAAAGGGTGTCTGCTGTGGGGGGAGCAAGTTGTTATTCCATCAACGTTAAGGAAGACAGTAATACAGACACTGCATAGGGGTCATCCAGGGATAGTCAGAATGAAAGCCCTGGCAAGGAGTTACCTGTGGTGGCCAGGGCTAGATCAGGACATTATGCATTGGGTAGCAACATGCCTACCCTGTCAAGAGACCAGACCGGTGCCCGCAAGAACCACCCCTCTGGAATGGGAGCGGCCAAAAAGCCCCTGGTCCAGAATACACATTGACTTTGCTGGCCCCATGGAAGGGCAAACATTATTAATCGTGGTAGACGCTTACTCCAAGTGGTTGGAGGTTATTCGCATGACATCCACCACTGCAGAGGCCACAGTCAGGGCACTAAGGACACTTTTTGCCACACACGGTCTGACGGACACCCTAGTATCAGACAATGGTCCCCAATTGACAGCCAAGCCCATGGAATCCTTCCTAGCCAATTTGAGGATCCGCCATGTACTAGTCACGCCCTGGTAGCCATCGAGTAATGGTCAAGCTGAAATAATGGTGAAATTGACCAAACGGACTTTAACCAGGATGGGACCAGGAGACTGGCAAGAGAAGATAGACCAGTTCCTCCTGGTCCAACACATAACCCCCTGCGCGGCTACAAACAAAAGTCCGGCAGAACTGTTAATGAGGAGGAAATTAAGGTCAGCACTGGACAGACTAAACCCCCACTATAGCCCAGAAACGCCCATAGAATCCCACAAAATTGAAAGGGTCCTAGCCGAGGGCGACTGGGTATTCGCCCAGAACTTCACAGGGGAGCCCAAATGGTTGCCCGGAATCGTCACCGAAGTTACGGGCCCCAAATTATACCAAATCCAGCTGGAGGATGGGAGACTCTGGCGAAGACACATTGATCAACTTCTAAGTCGAACCAGAGACTCCGGTCTGTGCCAATCCAACTTAGAGGCCAGTCATGAGGATGAGGCGGTGAGAATCAGGTCTCCACTCCATGGAGACAGAAATCCAGAGAACACAATGAGAGACAATGAAACCCAGGACCAGGACTAGCTCACCAACTAAAGCCAATAACTCAAGCCAAGAGAGGGGTCGAGACCACATCCCAGCAAGTGCAAATGACCCAGGGACACTATCCGAGACTAACTCATCAAACCTTCAGCCTCCCTGCCGGGAGGCTGGTTCCAAATATTCCCACAAGGTGGCCATGCAACAGCAGCAGTAGGTCCGTTGCAATCGATGGCAATCGAGCAGCAGAAATGCGCAGGCTCAGACGGAATGTCAGGACGCCTGCATACTTATGGGACTACATAGCTCACGTTTCCACCGGAGCAACGGGGCCAAGAACTGAGAGGGGAGGGGTGTTACGTATAGAGGTACGTAGTAAATTGAATAGCCGCTACTGATTGGCCAGAATAGTGGCGGCACATTTGGATGTTTGTCACTGGCTAGCTAAGCTGCAGGGAACCCCATAAAAGCGGCTGCCCTTATGGCTTACTGTGTCTCCTCTCCTAATGAGAATAAAGTGCTGAACTGATAGCCGGCTCATCTCTCTTTTTCCCGCGCACGATCCAACATCTGGCGACGAAGGTAGTGGAAGAAGACAAGACAAAAGCACCTCATGGCATCCGCGGCCATTTTTAAGCAACGTCCCTGTCCTTTTAGAAAGGCAGGAGATGGGCGCACGGACTAAACACCACGGCTTGTTTTGTAGGATCTGGAGCTTAGCAGGATCTTGTTTTAGAAATCCCCTTGCCCTGAAGCGAACTTTTCTTCTGGATGGCCGAGCCCTGCACCATCTCTCCAGTTGTCCTTTGTATTCCCTGCCACCACTGCCCGCTGCCTTTTGCTGCTGCCTTTCCGTCCTTTCCCCCCTGCCTGTTAAATCTCATCCTCCCCCTGGCTCTAGGTATGATTTAGCACGATGAAGCAGACACGCCGGGTGGGGAGGGGAGAGTGGTTCTTTTGGCTTGGCATTGGCCACCGCATTGGAGGTTTAATTAAAAGTCCTTTTCAAAAAGTGCGGCCGGGGAGACCTTCCCGGGGAGCAAAGCCTGGCTTGGACAAATTGATCTGTCCCGAAGGCGAGCTCCAGAGTTTCTACGCCCCTCTGCTGGCCCGAGCACCCTGCCCTTCAGAACCCAATGGGGCCAGTGCTTGGCGGTGGCGGCATTCCAGGCGGGCGGGCAGGCAGATGTCCAAGGGCTGCACGCATGCACCAAAGTGGAGCAGTGGTCTTTGCCCCAGCGCGGTGGTCTCCCAGAATGACGAAGTGAGAATAAATCTCACAGAGGTGATGTTTGATCTTTCTCCCGGAATTCAGACATTAGAAATAAAACCGCAGTTTAAAAGTCTAATTAAAATATTTATTTCAGTACAAAAACAATAAATTCTCATTTGTTTACATCTCTGCTATAAAATGCGACTTCCTCCATTGGAAGTCAGAAGAAGAAGGATAGAATGGAGTTTGGAATGCACAGATGCGTACAAGTACATATCAACCACATGCTCAGGAATGAACCATTATATTGGATAGGGATGCAGCTCCCTGCATATACGTACAACAGACAATAAATCACACCGTGACACCCCTGCTTTGTCGGTTGGGTGGATATGCTTATATCACTCTACACACATTAAATATGTCAAAGATTCATGTCGTGCTGCTGGCAATGGCTTGTTCAAGATGTCAGCTATCTGGTATTCAATTGGCACATATTCTAACTTTATGAAACCTTGTCTTACTAGATCTTTAACATTTTTATAACGAATGTCAATGTGTCTGGACCTTGAACCTGTGAAACGTGTTTTTGAAATGTAAACTACTGATTGGTTATCTTCCATCATAGTGATCGGTTTCTTCGGTTTGGTCCAGATATCTGTAACTAAAGCGTAAAACCAGGTTAATTGGTTACAAGAGTCAGAAATACACACGTATTCTGCCTCAGTTGAAGAACAAGAAACAAAACTCTGTTTTCTCACGTTCCAATGAACGGGACATCCATTCAGGTACATTATGAAACCTGATGTGCTTTTTCTTGATTCCTTATCGCTTGCCCAGTCAGCATCTGCATAACAATACAATTCAGCAAAATCAGAATGTGTTGGTTCTAGCTTTAATTTCATGTGTTGAGTGTATTTTAGGTATCTCAATAACTTCTTAATACATGACCAGTGAAAATCTTTTGCTTTGCTTACGTGTCGTGACAACAAATTGACACTAAGTGCTATGTCTGGTCTAGTCCAACCACTAATGTATAGTAGTGAACCAATTACTGAACGATAAAGTGTTTGATTCTTGAACTCAGGACTTTGTTCAACTTTCAAATTATAAAAATCTGTTTGCATAGGAGTGTATGTTGGTGTAGCATCTTGCATGTTGCAATAGTGTAACAGTTGTTCTATCTTGGTCTGTTGTGAGAGGCTAAACCCCTTCTGTGTCTTTTCAATCTGTACACCTAAATAATCATTGATGTGACCTAGTGACTTCAATGTGAAGAATCTCTTCAAACCTGTAACAAAAATTTCACTCATGTGCTTGTTAGGACCAATGTAAACAATGTCATCAACATAAACAAGAACAATTTCATATGCATTTCCATACCTTTTTGTGAACACACATTCATCAGTTTCGGACTTAATAAAGCCCATAGAATTTAGTTTGTCTTTGAGACAGTTGTACCACATTAAACCTGACTGTTTCAGACCATAAAGACTTTTGTTGAGAATCCACGTGTCCCCTTCTCGGCCACGGAGGTCGTTATGGAATCCGGGGGCGCACTTCACGTAATTTCTTCATCTAGGTCTGCATGTAGATAGGCAGTTTCAACATCAAATTGGAAAACTTCAAGTCCAAGAATGGTAGCTGTAGTTAAAGCTATTTTCACACTTTCAGTTCGCACTGTAGGTGAGTAAGTGTTTGTGTAATCTTCAGGATAACTTTGTGCGAAACCTTGTGCTACAAGTCTTGCTTTGTATAATGATTCACCATCTGGTTTTTGTTTGATTTTGTACACCCATCGTGTGCCAATGACTTTCTTGTTTCTAGAAGGTGCTGCAGGTGTAAATACCTTTAAGTTTCTGCAGACTGTCCATCTCAACTTGCATGGCTGTGTGCCATTTGTCTTATTCATCTTCAGATAGATATTTAATTTGTGCATAAGTCTCTGGTGGAAGGGTAATGTTACAGATCAATGGTGATGGTCTGTCTGTGCAATGCAGGGTATATTTCTTTGGAGGAATACCTTTTGTAGTTCTCTTGGAACGTCTTGGAGCGGTTGTCCAATCATCTTCATCGTTCTCATCTCCATCGTTGTCACTAGCATAAGCGTCCGCGGCAGATGAAGATGGAATGTTAGATGAATCATCTCCGGGAAAATAAACTCCAGGATCATTAGAATGTACCCTGGACCAATCTGAGTCTTCTTCAAAGTTAGCAGAATTAGAAACTGTAATCATATTGTTAGAGTCAATGAATTTCCCCCGTTTCGAATTGTCATCAATACCCATATATCTCAGTCTCTTAGCAATTTGGCCACCTTTTCTTCTCAGCGCTAATGGAATGTTCACCATTGCATATGAACCAAAAATGTGTAGGTTAGAAAGATCTGGTTGGTAGCCATATAACATGTAGAAAGGTGTTTGGTCGATCACACTACTCCAGGTGCGATTAACAATATAATTTGCATACTTAACTGCTTCACCCCAAAATGAATGTTTCAAATTGGCATCTTCTAGAAGGCAGCGCATCATGGTTTGGACAACCCCTTGTCGTCTCTCTGCCACTCTGTTGTGAGGTGGCGAGTAAGGCGGGGATTTTGGTGCACAATACCGCTGCTGCGCATCCAATCCTGGAAACGTTGTGACATGAATTCGGAACCACGATCACTCTGAATTCTGCAGATCTTCACCCCATGTTGATTGTAGGCCTGGACTGCAAAGTCTTTAAAGATCTGAAAGGTCTCAGATTTGTCTCTCATAGGAAAGACATAACCATATCTAGAATGATTATCAACAATGGTTAAGAAATACCTTTTACCGCCAATAGTCGGCCCATAAGGACCCACAATATCAGTATGAACCAAATCAAAAATGCGTGTTGACTTACGTATAGCATGTTTTGGAACAGCTGCTGCCCTTGATTTTGCCTTTTTGCAAATGGCACAATCCAAATGTACCTTACATCCTTTGAAATTCAAACCTTGTGCGAAGATTGGCATCTTTTTGAGGACCTCAAAACTGGGATGACCCAATCTTCTGTGCCATTTATGAATACATCTGTAATGTAAAGGCCTGCCAGTTAAAGAATTAACAAAATTAACATTTGAATTAGGAACCTTAGGTTTGGTTTTAGGAGCCTATGTGCCAATCACAGGATCTCTCTCTGGGACATCTCTCTCTGGGCCTGCATTGCCATTAATGGAAGGTTTTATACTTGCTTGATCTTGAGGCTCAGATTTTGGCCTTAAGTAGTAGACTCCAGCAATCAAAATTGTGTCAGCAACAATTTCACCATTTTTATCAATGTAACTTGCTTTCTTAAAGTGAAGAACCTGAAAATCTAAAATAGTAGTTAAATGACTATGGCTAATCAAATTAAAAGCTGCAGAAGGAACATAATAAACATCTGGAACTAGTGTATTTAATTCTTCAATGTAAACAGTCCGTTTGCCTTCGACCCTGCAAGGTTGTTCTGTAAATGCATAAAGTTCACCAAGTTCTGGTTCTGGTTCGTGCATTTCTTTGAAAAGGTGCTTTTGGTAAGTAATGCTAATTGATGCACCTGAGTCCAAAGTCCACAATAAGTGTCTGTTATATTTATATTGCTGACGTGGTTGGACAGCTTGTGTGATGGCAAGAGTGGCATATGGGCCTTGTAGAGTCGCGCCTGGGACCTGGGCGACGTTGACTTCCACTTCTGCTTCTGCTGCCTCTGAAGACTGTTCCTCTGGGCAGGGATGTACTTCTGTAGGCTGTGCCTCTGGGTTGGTACTGGTCTCTGTAGTCTGCTCCTCTGGGCTGGACAGGAACTTGAGTGTGTTGCAATTGAAGACAATCTCTGCTGGTGTGACCCACACAATCACAATATTGGCAACGTAGCAACCTTGGAGCGTAGGTCCTACCTTTGTAGGATCGTCTAGGTGGTGCTGGTGGTCGTTGAAAGTGAGAAGTAGCAAGTATATAAGCTTCATATTCTGTTAAAATTCTACAAACATGATCAACAGTTCTTTGGGCAAGAGGGACTTGATTAATTTGTGTGATGGCCTCCCTCCATGTGTAATTCAAGGAATTGGTAATGATACTGACCATTTGATTATCATCCATTGCATAACCATGTTCTGCGAGATCTTTCCTCATGCCCTTCATTTTTGTTAAATGTGCCCCCATGTTGTCAGTAGGTTTAAGTTTTGTTCCATGAAATTGTGACAAAAGTAGGCATGTGGACTCGGCTGAAACTGGCCGAAAACAACGGTCTAATTGAGTCCATATTTCTTGGGCAGTTGCATTTGGAGCAAAGGTCTGCTGCATTTCGATCTCCATTGACATCAATAAACTCGTGGACGCCTTAATATCTAACAATCTGATGGCATCTGGCCAAGGGAGGGGTGGTGGGTTAAATATCATATCATGTGTACCCTCACGACGAAGCAAAATTGTTATTTCACTGACCCAGGCTTTGTAATTTTGTCCCGATTGCTTTAACTTTGAGTGGCCAGTTAATGGGGCAACTGGTGCCAGATAAGGTTGAACTGCAGCTGGAATTGGCTGTATAGTATTAGGAGCACCTAATGGGGCCTGCACAGGTGCGGCCTATGGAATCACCTGTGGTTGCTGAGGTGCCTGGACTGGCTGTTGCTGAACAGCTGGTGTAGCAGCTTGGGCTGGCTGCAAATTTAATTTAATTTAATTTAATTTAATTTAATTTAATATTTAATTTAATTTAATTTAATTTAATTTAATTTAATTTAATTTAATTTAATTTAATTTAATTTAATTTAATTTAATTTAATTTAATTTAATTTAATTTAATTTAATTTAATTTAATTTAATTTAATTTAATTTAATTTAATTTAATTTAATTTAATGGATTTCTATGCCGCCCAACTCCCTGGGGACTCTGGGCGGCTCACAACATGTTAGATTCCATTACAAATATAAAATACAATAATTAAAATATATAACAAATATAAAATACAATAATTAAAAAATACAAAAGTTAAAAAGAGTATCTCATATTACAATCATGGGGGGAGACCCATATTTAATCTAGTTGGTCTCACTTTCACCCCGCCTGCCGGAAGAGCCAAGTTTTTATTGCTTTCCGGAAGGCCAGTAGGATGGGGATGGTCCTGATCTCTGGGGGAAGCTGGTTCCACAGGGAGGGAGCTCCCACAAAGAAGGCCCTCCCCCTCGGCCCCGCCAGCCGACATTGTTTGGTCGACAGGACCTGGAGGAGGCCGACTCTGTGGGCCCTGACCGGTCGTAGGGAGATATGCGGCAGGATGCGGTCCCGAAGGTAACCTGGCCCTGAGCCATGTAGGGCTTTAAAGGTAACGACCAACACCTTAAATTGGATCCGGAGACTAATGGGCAACCAATGCAGCTGGTGGAGGATCGGTGTTACGTGGGTGCATCTGGGTACACCCACCACAGCTCGCGCAGCTGCATTTTGCACCAATTGCAGTGGCCGGACACTCTTCAAGGGTAGCCCCATGTAGAGCGCATTGCAGTAATCCAGCCGTGAGGTGATAAGGGCATGAGTGACTATGAGAAGTGCCTCCTTCTCCAAGTAGGGTCGCAATTGGTGCACAAGACGTACTTGTGCAAAGGTCCCCCTAGCCACAGCTGAAAGATGTTGTTCCAAATTTAACTGTGGGTCTAGGAGGACACCCAAATTGCGGACCCGTTCTGAGGGAGCTAATTTCTCCCCCCCCCCCAGAACCAAGGAGGGACAATTGGTCGAGTCCTTAGGAGGCAATATCCACAGCCACTCAGTCTTTTTTTTTTAATTCAAAAAGTTTTATTAGTACAAAGTACAAGCATTTTTATCAATTTTCTCCCCCCCATCCCCCCCTACCCACAACCCACTCCCTCCCCTCCCCCCCCGGACTTCCCAGAAAAAGTACAGGGCATAGTATTCAATAACATAAATTTAAATTAAATTAAAATAACTTCTTAGATCCCTCATTTTATCGGCATCTTTAACTCCAGATTAAAACTATTCAAAATGTTAAAAATTAAAGAGAAAGTAAACAAGTGAAGAACAAAAATAAGCAAAATAACTCAGTCTTGTCAGGGTTAAGCTTTAGCCAGTTCTTCCCCATCCAGACCCTAACATCGTCCAGGCAGCGGCCCATTACGTCTACGGCTTCCCCGAATTGAGACGGGGTGGAGATGTACAACTGGGTATCATCAGCATATTGCTGATACCTCACCCCGTGTCATCGGATGATCTCACCCAGTGGCTTCATGTAGATGTTAAACACGATGGGTGAGAGGACCGAGCCCTGCGGCACCCCACATAGTAGGGGCCTAGGGCTTGACCTCTGCCCCCGTCAACATCGACTGCGTCCTGTCAGAGAGGAAGGAGGAGAACCACTGCAAAACAGTGCCGCCCACCCCCACCTCTCCGAGACGATGCAGAAGGATACCATGGTCAATGGTATCGAAGGCCGCTGAGAGGTCAAGTAGCACCAGGATAGAGGAGTGACCCCCATCCCGGGCTCGCCAGAGATCATCCATCAGGGTGACCAAAGCCGTTTCCGTACTGTAGCCGCGCCTGAAACCAGATTGAAAGGGATCCAGAAAATCAGTGTCATCCAACAGCCGTAGGAGCTGGAGCGCCACCACTTTCTCAATAACCTTCCCCGCGAAGGGAAGGTTGGAGACTGGACGGAAGTTCTTTAAATCTGCCGGGTCCAGGGAAGGCTTCTTGAGGAGGGGTCTCACCAACGCAGCTTTTAAAGGCTGCGGGACGGACCCCTCTCTCAAAGAAGCGTTGACCAATGCCTGGAGCCAGCCGCGTGAAACCTCCCTGGTGGCCGAAACCAACCAGGAAGGGCACGGGTCCAATAAACAAGTGGCAGAGCTCATAGCTCCTATGGCCTTGTCTACAAAGGTGGGGCTGCCACAGGAACAGGCGGTGCTTGAATTGGCACGGCTGGGCCACAATTGGAGCAGGCGTAGGAGCTTGCACTGGAACAAGTAGTGGTCCCACTTGGGGTTGCTGTTGGGCGGCTATAACAGCAGGTGCTGGAGCTGGTCCAACTTGTGGGGCAGCTTGGGCTTGCTGCGGAATTTGTGCTGCCACAGCAACAGGCGGGGAAATTTGTGCCTGTATTGTTTGGGCAGGTTGAAGAATTTGTTGTTGGACAATAGGTGGAGGTAGACCAAACTGTGATCCAAAACCTCCAGGTGGCATAGGTAACAAAAAGTGTCATTCTCCACTCATAAGCAGGTCAAACCTCTGAACTAGAGTATTGAGTAGCATTTCTGTTCTGTTGCCACTAGATGGCGGTGCAACATTACTTTTAGGAAAGTCTCTCTGTTCAGATTTTCTTTGTTGGGTAAGTTCAGCCCCTAATGACGTATGTTCATATGTCTGTTCCGGCAAGTTAAAAGTGACACCCATTTTTGGGCGTGACTCAAAAGTTGAAGAAGCCGGAAATGATGGCTGATAGTTTTCCTGAGGGATATATGAGAGCTTAAGTATTTTAAGTATTTTATTTCTCTCTCTTGATTTTCAAGAGTTTCTTTGTATTGTGCATCAATGTATCTTTCTGTACTTGACAGATTATGGGAGGAAACTTCCTCAGAGAAACTTTCAATTTGGTGGGGCTGAATTGTCTCATAATGAGTAATTTTTGGGGTGGCTCCCATTTGAGTAGAATTTGCTTCCGGGTGAAAAGATGTCCTTTTAACATCATAAACTAACCTTTGAAAGTCTTCTTCTCTTTGTAAAACATCTGTTTGTGGCAGTTTTTCATAAGCGGCAGCATGCGTAGGAGAAATTTTCACTGAGAGCTTGGAGGTTTCTCGTGCCGGAGTTGAAGCATGTTGAAATATTTCTTCAAGTCGTGTGTTCGGCAAATCAAGAATACATCCTTCTATCTTTTTTTCTTCCGGTAGAGACATTTCGGAAGATAAATTAGCTGGCTCACTTCAAAAACAGCAGAAAACTTTCTTATCTAGTTGGCTGAGCTAAACGCAATAAAACTGTCAGAATTAATTAAAGTCCGGGAACCAAAGTCCTCTGCTACCATGACGAAGTGAGAATAAATCTCACAGAGGTGATGTTTGATCTTTCTCCCGGAATTCAGACATTAGAAATAAAACCACAGTTTAAAAGTCTAATTAAAATATTTATTTCGGTACAAAAACAATAAATTCTCATTTGTTTACATCTCTGCTATAAAATGCGACTTCCTCCATTGGAAGTCAGAAGAAGAAGGATAGAATGGAGTTTGGAATGCACACATGCGTACAAGAACATATCTATCACGTGCTCAGGAATGAACCATTATATTAGATAGGGATGCAGCTCCCTGCATATACATACAACAGACAATCACACCGTGACACAGAAGCGACCTGAATGTGGAACCGAAGGCAGAGAGGGTGAGCGGGCAGGTGGCATGCAGGCAGAGGCCCTGAGGAAGGCGAGAGGCAGGAACTGGCGCATCTCCCCAAGCCGAGGCGGAGGGCAAGCGGGCGGCAGGTGGGCAGAAGGATGGTGACAGCCAGGCCCAAAAGGCAGCTGAGCCTCACCGTGTCCACCCTGAGGCGGCCCTTCGGCCGAGTACCTTACCTTCGCAGACAGCTGCGGTCAGCAGAGCGGGCGAGGCGCAGACATCAGCTGGGCCACGTGGCTGGCGTGATAGGCCGCGGCGAAGGCAGGCAAGCAGATGAGGCACGAAGATCAGCTGGGGGGACCGCGTGTTCTGGGCAAACAAATTACAGATGCGGTCATATTAGGGCTCTCCTGGCTAGACAAGTGGGGCCCGACCATCTGGTGGCAAGAGGGCAACTGGAGGCTGAGGATAGCAAACGACCCCAAGCTCCTCCACACCAGCAAATAGAAGCATTGCTGACATAGGGAAACCTCCCAAAGGGCCCACCAGAACAACTGGCAGCCACCTCCAACAAAACCCCAGAGGCCAAACAGATCCCCAGAGAATATCAGGACCTCGCGGAAGTGTTCAGCAAGGCCGAGTGTCCTACCCCCCACCACGAGATGGACTGTGCCATCGAAATCATCCCCAGGGCAAAATTACCCAAACCCAAACCCAAACTGTATGCCATGACACCCCGGGAAATGCAAGAAATGTGCAAATACATAGACAAAAACCTAGCAAGGGGGTTCATTGAGCCAGCCAAGCCACAGGTCGCAGCCCCAGTCCCAGTCAAAGAAAAAAAAGATGGAACTATGAGATTTTACATGGATTTTAGAGCAATATACTGTGTTTGTGTACACAACCTATACCCCCTCCCTCTCGTGAAGGATATGCTGTCTCACCTAGCCAAGGGAAAAGTCTTTACTAAATTAGACCTCAGAGAAGCATACTACCGAGTCCGCATCAGGGAGGGGGATGAATGGAAAACAGCATTCAACTGCCCCCTAGGGAGCTTCCAATTCAAAGTGATGCCTTTCGGACTGCAGGACCCCCCGGCGGTGTTCATGTAGTTAATAAAAGAGGTGCTGCATGAGCACCTCTATAAGGGGATCCTTGTCTACTTGAACAATATCCTCATCTACATCGAGACCATATACCCCTAGTTTGCCAGGTACTGGAAAAACTTCTGGTGGCAAACCTGTACGTCAAGCTGTCAAAATGCAAATTTCACCACGCATGACTAGACTACCTGGGTTACCGAGTGTCAAATGAGGGCATAGAGATGGACCCAGCCAAAGTACAAGCTGTCCTAGGCTGCCAGTCCCCTCGCACCCGCAGACAGCTACAAAGTTCCTAGGATTCGCAAATTTCTACAGGCAATTCATCCCTTCCTTCGCGAAGACTGCCAAACCCATGACAGAACTCCTAAAGACAGGGGGCCCAGGGATGAAGCCCCACCCAGGACAACTCCTACAGTGGGACCTAACCTGCCAAAAGCCATTCGAAACACTAAAATAACTTTTTGCAAAGGAACCAGTGCTGAAACATCCTGACCCCGAACAACCCTTCTTTATCCAAGCAGACGCCAGCAACGTGGCAGTGGGAGCAGTGCTACTCCAAAGAAATAGCAAAGGAAAACTACAGCCCTGCGCCTAACCTCCTGCAAACTCATGGACACAGAGAGGCGATGGGCTGCATGGGAAAAAGAGGCTTTTGCAGTAAGATGGGCACTGCTAACCTGGCGCCACCTACTGAAAGGGGGCAGAAACCATTCGAAGTCTGGACTGACCACAAAAATCTGGAGGCCCTTAGGACCCCACAAAAACTATTGCCCAAATAAGTCCGCTGGGCTCAATACTTCAACTGGTTCGACTTTGTGCTAAAACACATCCCAGGGGAGAGGAAATTCCTAGCTGACACCCTCTCCCGCATGCCCCAGTACAAATGCGAACGGGAGAAGGTAGTAGACACCATCATCCCCCCTACCCAAACAGCCACCCAAGTGATCACCAGACGACAATGCCACGACCAGCAAGATCGACCCTCAAGAGATCTAACCATGAAACTCAAAACTGAACTGCTAGCAGACCACTGGTTCTATGACAACCAACACATCTTGACAAAAAGGGCTGACTTAGCATGGAAGGGGATGAAACCCTACGTCCCAGAGTCCCTACGCACCTTAAACCTCCAGAGGAGCCACAACATCAAATCGGCAGGCCACTTCGGGTTCCTAAAGACTTAGTATGGAGGCAATTCTGGTGGCCCGGCATAAAGAAAGACATGGACAGTTATGTGAAAAGTTGCATCATCTGCGCCATAATGAAAAAGTGACCAGGAAAACCTCCCAGACTGCTGCAACTGGTGGCAGAGCCAACAAGGCCATGGGAGGAAATCACAATGGACTTCAAAGTGGAATTGCCAAAAAGTAGGGGGAACACGGTGATCTGGACTGTGATAGACTTATTCTCCAAGCAGGTACACTACATACCCTGCAGCGGATTACCCTCAGCCTACCAGCTACCCAAACTGCTCCTGAAGCACATCAACCACCTGCATGGAGTGCCATGAAGAATTACCTCAGACAGAGGGGTCTAGTCCACGGCTAAGTTCTGGAGGGAGTTCCTGCGGTCCACTGGGTCGTCCCAGGGCCTTAGCTCAGCCTTTCATCTGAGCACCAATGGGGTGGGGGCAGAGAGACTGAACGCCATGGTAGAACAGTACCTAAGGTGTTACGTGAACTATCAGCAGTCCAATTGGGTGGACCTCCTGCCTTTCTCTGAGGTCGCGTACAATAATGCTGTTCACAGTAGCACAGGACTAACTCCGTTCAAAGTAGTGAGCGGTATGGACTTCGTCCCAATGCCAGAATATCTAAGCGATCCCCCCTCCTCAGTCAGCTTGACAGACTGGCTGTCAATGCTGAAAGCAGCATGGGAGAATGTCAAGAAAGCGCTGGCTAAAGCGGTGCAGACCTATAAGAAACAGGCAGACAAACACCGAGCCCCACAACAGCCATTCCAGCTGGGGGGAAAGATCTACCTCTCCACAAAATACTTGAGGTTGCAACTCCCCAGCAAGAAGCTGTGACCCAAGTTCATGGGGCCATTCCCCATAGTGAAGATCATCAACCCGGTCACGGGGCAATTTGACTGCTAGGGAAGATACACTCGTTATTCCATAGCAGCTTCTTAAAACCAGTGGTTGGATCGACCCTGAGGCCACTACCCCTTGAGCCCCTGGACCCCGTCATCATAGGGGGCAAAACCCATTATGTGGTGCAACAAATCCTCGACTCGAGGTGGCAAAGGAGACAGCTCCAATACCTAATCAAGTGGAAGGGCTACCCCTTATCAGAGGCATTTTGGGTAAAGAGTAGGAACATCCAGGCTGACCGCCTCATAGCTAAATTCCACGCAGACAACCCAAACAAGCCTGGGGGGAATCACAACCCTAAAATCTATACCTGTACTCAAACTGTCTTTGCTTTGCACAGGTTGCCTTCAGGAAGTGAGGGGAGCCGAATGTCAACTTGCAAAGCATCCCTGGCCTGCTCTCGAGTTGCCATAGGCAAGGGGGACGGGAAAATGAACTTTGCAGCTGCAGCAAGGAAATCGCACTTCAGTCAAAACAAAAGCACATTCCAGCCATCTCTCTGTCAAGGCCATTTCTGCAGTTACCCACAGTGGCCGGAGGGGAGTGATCTTTACAACCCGCAAAATTGCTTCGTTGGATAATGTGACTAATGACACACCTTGGGGGGAGGGGGAAACAGGGTCAAAGCCAGGATGTAAATTAAATGAGGTCAGAGTTGGCTTCACTTGGAACGTGCCGACATGAAGCTCCTAATAAATAACTGGATTTCTTTTGAAGCTTGGCTCGAGGCTCATGATTTAATTAGGGCATCTGTCAGAACCCTGACCCTTGGAGTCCTAGTGGATGATCACTTGAATATGAGCCAGCAGTATGCAGCAGCAGCCAAAAAAGCTAATAAAATCCTAGGTTGTATAAACAGAGGCATAGAATCAAGATCACATGAAATATTAGCGCCGCTTTACAAAACCCTAGTAAGACCACATCTGGAATACTGCAACCAATTTTGGTCACCATACTACAAAAAGATGTTGAGACTTTGGAAAAAGTTCAGAGAAGAGCAACTAAATGATCAAAGGCCTGGAGACTAAACCATATGAAGAATGGCTGCAGATTTTGGGTCTGGCTAGTCTAAAGAAAAGAAGAATTAGGGGTGACATGATAGCGGTATTTCAGTATTTGGGGGCTGCCACAAAGAAGAAGGGGTCAAATTATTCTCCAAAGCACCAGTGGGCAAGACAAGAAATAATGGTTGGAAACTGATCAAAGAGAGAAGCAACCTGGAATTAAGGAGAAACTTTCTAAGAGTAAGGACAATTAACCAGTGCAACAGCTTGCCTTCAGAAATTGTGGGCGCTCCATCACTGGAGGTTTTTAAGAAGAGACGGACAATCACTTGTCTGAGATTGTATAGGTTCTCCTGCTTGAGCAGGGGACTGGACTAGAAGACAACCAAGGTTCCTTCCAGCTCTGTTCTGTTGTTCTGTTCTGTTCTATCCTATCCTATCCTATCCTATCCTATCCTATCCTATCCTATCCTATCCTATCCTATCCTATCACTCAGTAACAGTAGCTGAATTGATGGTTACATTGAAAGCTGCTTGGGGAAATGTGCAGCCCTAAATGTGCAGAAAGCCTGTCTTTTATGTAAAGTATGAACATTTAACATCTCAAATAATATTGCAACTGGAACACTACACATGGCAATTAAAAATAACATGTTTTATCAGCCTGATTTATTTTCCTCATTTCTGAAGAACAAAGAGTGGACAAAACATAGACATTTCTCAGAGTGACAAGAAATTACAGAAATAACACAATTACAGTTCTGTGGTATTGTTGGCTTCATTTAGTTGTTGAAGAATATTTGAGCCAGAGTAATGGCTGGGATTTTATTTTAATAGCCTTTGAAGCATTTTTCCAGTATAACAGAGAGTTCCTTATGTCATGTGCACCATGCTTTCAGTGAAGTGTATTAGACTTGTTAGGAGTAAATGAGTCATATCATTTCAGCTCTCTGTTATGTTCTGAGTTGTTGCAGTTATTGCTCTGAAGGATATGGAGACAGTCATTTCAAGACAAATTTCTCTCTCTTTCTCTGATGGTTATAGATACAATTTTTATGTCTCCACAATTACCTTTCTAACTTCAAAGCACTCCACATTTTACCACTTTATAGCCAAGAAAAAGCAATGTCAGAAATCAATTCACATCTGACCCTCACAAGAATAATTTGCAAGGTAAGGAGATCAAAAATCATTTTTTGACAGAATTAGGAACACTTTCAACTTCCATTTTTCTAAGCAGAAGATACCCACACTTATCAAACAGTCTGTGACTTCACTGGTAATCAGGGAACCAGGAGGCAGGAGGAGAATAACATTATGACTGAGAGGTGCAAATAAATCAAAGAAATTGTTTTAGAGACAAGTGGAGAAAAAAAGCAATAGAAAATAAAATGAGGCTTTAATTTAGATGCTATGTGACAGGGAGCAAGCACATAAATATGTGTTATGTAATTAAAATTATTAGGAATCTGGAAGGCACTTGGCATCATGCGTTTTTTTCTCCCAGGGTTTTGTGGTGTGATAACACTAAGGAGTATTGACATTAACTGGTACCCTAAAACTGCATTTTAAAGCCAGTTAGAACCAGGATATACAGATCAAAGATAACTGGAAGGCACCACCTTATAGAAAGCTACATTGTATGAAAATACAATTGAACAGTATAGAACATAGAATAATAGGGGTGGAAAGGATCTTGGAGGTCATGCTCAAGCAGGAGATGCTATCATTCCAAACAAATGGCTATTCAGTCACTACTTGAAAACCTCCAGTAACAGAGCATCCACAACTTCCAGAGGTAAGCTTGCCCTCAGGTGCTTTGGAGATTAGGTTGACCCCTTCTTCTTTGTGACAGCCTCTCACTACCCTCGAGTATTGAAATACTGCTATCATATCACCCCTCTTTGTTAGACCAGACATACCTAGTTCCCTCAATCTTCATTGTATGATTTAGCCTCCAGATCCTTTATCATCTTCATTGTTCTTCTCTGCACTCTTTCTAGGACCTTAATATCTTTTTTGTATTATGGTGACCAGAACTGGATGCAGTATTCCAAGTGTAATCTTACTAGTGCAATATAAAGTGATACTATCACTTCACATGATCTTGAAACTGCATTAGCAGTTTTTTGGCAGCTGCAGCAGATTACTTGGCTCTTACTTGTCTACTAGGAGACCTAGATCAGGGGTCCTCAAACTACGGCCTTTAGATCCAAAAAAACTAGCTCGTATGTATCCAAATTTACAACCTAAATGTTGGAGATGTGAATGTGTGGATGCTACTTATTTCCATACTTGGTGACTTGTAAGAAAATTAAGGCTTTTTGGATTAAAATATGGTGGATTACTCAAAACATCTTAAAGAAAAAAATTAAGTTCACACCAGTTTTTTTTACTGGGAATAATTGAGGATTGTACTGTAACAGAGACTAAATTGATTTTGAACTTAATAACAGCTGCCAGGTTGCTGGTAGCACAGTATTGGAAGAAAGAAGATACACCTACCATCGAGGAATGGACAATAAAAGTCGCACATCTGGCAGAAATGGCAAAAATTTCATCATATCTAAAAGTTCACTCAAATGAGAGATATATACTGGAATGGAGTAGATGGACTGATTATATTCAAAAGAAGTATCAGATTAAGAAGATATATATAGCGTAATAATGATATATGTTAAGAATTTTAGAATGGGTTTAATAGATCTTTAATAATGTGGAGTTAAAAAATTAGAGAAATTTTGAATTTATAATTTGTTAGTATATTTTAAGTTTATGTTTATTGAATACTATACCCTGTGCTTTTTCTGGGAAGTCGGGGGGGAGGGGGGAGGTTGGGGGGGGAGAAAAAGAGAAAAATGTTTGTACTTTGTACTAATAAAACTTTTTGAATTAAAAAAAAACTACGGCCTGCGGGCCGCATATGGCCCGCCAAAACCATTAATCCGGCCCGCACAGGACCACGAGGCTGCCCTGCCCACATCACCCTGCCCACCTGCCAGCCCCCACCCTTCGGCCAAGCGCAGGACTTACCTTTGCGAGCCCCATGGCCTGGAACTGCAGAGTGCTACTGGAGGTGGGGGAGGTGAAAAACAGGGCACGCAGATGCTCCGGGAGGCTAAAAACGGGGCAGTTTTAGCCCATTTTTGGCCTGCAGAGTGCTTCTGGAGGCAGGGGGATGAAAAATGGGGTGCACAGACACCCCGGAATGCCAAAACCGGGCATGTTTTAGCCCATTTTTCACCTGCAGAGTGCTACTGGAGGTGGGGGAGGTGAAAAACGGGCCTCTTTTTGGCCTCCCCGCTTCCAGTAGCACTCTGCAGGACAAAAATGGGGCGCACGGAGGCCTCCCAGGAAATCTGCACGCCCTGTTTTTGACCTCCCCCACCTCCAGAAGAAGAGAGAGAGAGAGAGAGAGAGAGAGAGAGAGAGAGAGAGAGAGAGAGAGAGAGAGAGAGAGAGAGAGAGAGAGAGAGAGAGAGAGACTTGTTGGTTATAAGCTCCTTGGGGCTGAGAAGAATTGCTGCCAAACTGAGTTTCCTGAAGTGGAGCACTAGACTAAACAACTGAAAAAATGATCTAGTAAAAAGAAAAGTCAACCAAGAGCAAGAGCAACGTGCAAACAAAAGCAAATAAAACACACCCAGGAACAAAACAAATTAAAGTTTAATTTGTGTGCATTTTTAATGGAATGCTAAATTGGCCATGCCCACCTAGTCACATGACCTCCTAGCCACGCCCCCACATGACCACCTAGCCATGCCCCTCAGCCGGTCTGCCCCCCCCCAACAGTCTGAGGGACCATGAATTGGCGGAGCGACGGTGGATTGAAGTCCCTGATAAATCTTCGAGTTCTTTCCTCGGCTGGCAAAAGGCGCAGTCCGTTTTTTGCCTCCCCTGCCCCTCAGAAGCACTCTGCCAGCCAAAAACAGGGCATGTGGATGCTTCACGGGGCCTCTGCGCGCACCTTTTTGGGCCTCCCCTTCCCCCCAGAAGCACTCTGCCGGCCAAAAACATTGGCCTTACCTTCCAGTTCTAGCCCGCAGGGCTTGCAAAGGTAAGTCCTGCACTCTGCCGAAGGGTGGGGGCTGGCGGGTGGGTGGGGTGATGTGGGCAGGACACTCTTGTGGTCCCGCGCGGGCCAGATTAATGGCTTCGGCGGGCCCTATCCATCCCACGGGCCGTAGTTTGAGGATGCCTGTTCTAGTGGATTGCAATAACAGCAAAGCAGATCAGTAGCTGAATTGTGGCACATAAAAGTTCTGATTGCGGCCAGTGGTCTGGTAACATATGAAAAAAAAGTTTATTTATTTGTAAGTTTGTTTGTAAAATTTAGCCACCCATCTTATCGCAGATATTTCATTCACACTCTCTTATAGTACTTATAATAAATAGAATTCTGAGTCTTCTTCTGTGGAAAGATGCAAGCAGAACAGGAATCAATTTTCCCCACTATCAGAATACTGAGGGTTGTGGGGGAGGATCTTATGAAAAGTTCTGAATCTGGTGCTTTCTATATCCATTGGACTTTAACTTCCATATTTCCCAATTGGCATAATCTTTGTGGACTGGAAATTATGGGGAAAAATGTAAAACATCTGGGAAGAGAGCACATAAGAGGAACTATTCTATATGTGTAACTTGGTTTATGTTGATATTAAAGTTGAGATGTAGCCCTTAGGGCTACATATTGAAAATTCAGTACAGACTCATTACAATCTTCAGGCTGTAGCTATTTTATTATCTTGGTTAATAATTGTGAGTGTAAAATTGTTGTTACTAAACATAATAGAACATTAGTTTCCATCAATTAATGAGTGCTGTCTTGTAGTAGTTTTGTTTTCCCAATATAAAGTATGTCACATGAAAAAAATATTTTTATAGAATGGAAGAAAAATGCTATGGGTATATGTAACTGTGGAAATTATACTACTCTCCCATGCTTCTGAAAAAGAGTCTTTTTTAAAAGATGAAAATACAGGAAAGGGATAATAAAGGATCACAATGATTGGAATATATCACTCTATGAATGCTCTTTAAGTGGTGAATGAAGCATGACAATTCCATGCTTAACATCTAGTATGGAGCAAATTTAAGATGCTTTTCAGACAAGGCATTTGTTGCAGTGCTTTTATCCTCAGGACTTGATGAGGACTTGAGACATTATGCTTCATTTGTAATATTTTAACCATTAACTCTATAATTTTTCTCATAGAAAAGGTGCTAAGGAGAAGATGGAACAGCTTCACCAAGTCTCTTGCTAGTGCCAAGGTCTCTCTACAAAAAACAAACCTTTTTCAAACGAGAATAATTTTTTATAAGATCTAGAAATGTTGGATACTTCTGTACTGATTATAAAAATCAGCATCCAAGGCATGAGGTACTTGACAGTACCGTGAGGAACCATACAAACTGATACATCTTAATTTTGAAGGGAACAATAATTCAGAACTAAAACTCAATTTTTACAGAACTGTTCAAAATCAAGTTGATTGAAATTTTGAATTAAAATAATTTTGCTTATTTAAGTAAAAAAAGTCAGTGTTGTTTAAGTTTGACTTGCTTTTTTGTTTCCTACAGCTGATTTGAAATGAAAATGTTAAATCCTTGGAAGATCAAATTATGATAAATTCATGGTCTTGACTATTTTGAATCTCAGTTCCTAACAGACAGGAAGTATATAGCAAATCTCAGACAGTAACTTGAACAGTTTGTTTATTGTTGAAAATGGAGAGAGAGAGAGAGAGAGAGAGAGAGAGAGAGAGAGAGAGAGAGAGAGAGAGAGAGAGAGAGAGAGAGAGAGAGAAAGGGAAGGAGGGAGGGAGGGAGAGAGAGATGATGATGATGATGATGTTCTTGTTCATTTGTACACTTGCTTGTTAGCAATAGTAATAGTAATAGACTTATACACCGCTTCATAGTGCTTTACAGCCCTCTCTAAGCGGTTTACAGAGTTCAGCATATTGCCCCCAACAATCTGGGTCCTCATTTTACCGACCTCAGAAGGATGGAAGGCTGAGTCAACCTTGAGCCGATGAGATTTGAACAGCTGAACTGCTGAACTGCAGTGCTGCACTTTAACCACTGCGCCACCTCGGCTCTTGTTCTGTTTATAATTCTTTAATTATTTGCAGGAATAAAATTACCACTATAATTACCGTATTTTTCAGAGTATAAGACGCACCTTTTTGCCCCCAAAAAGAGGGTGGAAATGTCGGTGTGTCTTATATACCGAATACAGCAATTTTTAGCCTCCTGAAGCCCCGCCCCCACATCCAATTTTTGCAAAAAACGGGCCTTTTTTTGCAAAAGTGGGGGGGTTTGCTTTCCCCCACCCCCTAGGAGTGCTCTGCAGGCTTCCCAGATCCTTTGCATGCCCTGTTTTTGCAAAAAAATGAGCAAAAAACGGGCTGTTTTTTGCAAAAATTGGGGCGTTTTTGCCTTCCCCCACCTCCTAGGAGTCCACTGCAGGCTTCCCAGATCCTCTGCATGCCCTGTTTTTGCAAAAAAAAGAGAGCGAAAAACGGGCTGTTTTTTGCAAAAATTGGGGCATTTTTGCCTTCTAATTACCATATCCAGCATGACTGGAGGAGGAATTCTGGGAGTTGAAGTCCACTAGTCTTAAAGCTGTCAAGTTTGAAGACCCCTGGGTTAGGGGTTAGGGGTGCAAGGGTCTTCAAACTTGGCAAGTTTAAGACTTGTGGACTTCAACTCCCATTCCTGAGCTAGCATGACTGGAGGAGGAATTCTAGGAGTTGAAGTCCACTAGTCTTAAAGCTGTCAAGTTTGAAGTTTGTAAAAAGTATACATGTATACATGGTTGTAAAAAGTGTACATGGTTGTAAAAAGTATACATGATTGTAAAAAGTATTCTGCTACACTGGTATTTTATTAAATAATATATTACTGCATCATTTGGTTCAGAATACTTTTTTTCTTGTTTTCCTCCTCTAAAATCTAGGTGTGTCTTGTACTCCGGTGCGTCTTATACTCCGAAAAATATGGTATATCATTATAATGTAATTATGGCTGTATTAATTGAGCCAAAGTTCATTAATACAGAATATATAAAATAGAAGTTTGTCTTCACCGAGTATCTGAGGAAGGAAAGGAATGTTAAATCATCCAAAATCAGGCTAGTTTTTAAAACCACACTATTCATGAAATAGCATGGAATTACTGAAATCTTTGTCCACTTCCTGGACAAAAAACAACGATTCCTTAAAAGCAGAAGAGAGGAGGAGGAGAATTAACTACAATTAATTAAAATAAGGTGTGATGAATTTTCTAAATTATTTTATCTATTCTGCTCTAAAGAAATTTGCTCTATTTCATATTATATCTTCTATCACAGGGGTTGTCAAACTCTCATTGAGGGATGTATTAGGGTTGTGTTTGACCTCAGGGGACTGGAGTGGGCATGGCCAGGGTGGGCGTGGCCAACTTAATGTCACTCATTTCGGGGGCGCCTGTGGTGGCCCGAGTGATCTGTCAGAGAAAACGGACCCCCAAGCTCCATTTCCAGCTGCGATGGCCTCCTGCAACCTTCTGCCAGCAAAAACAGAGCTCGGGAGGGCTGCACGCGGCCCTCCCGAGCTCCGTTTTCACTGGCAGAGGCACTGTGGGCCAGTCCTTCGCTGTTTCCCGGGCAGCCCCGCGGGCCAGATCTAAGCACCCCGCGGGCTGGATCCGGCCCCCAGGTCTTGAGTTTGACACCCCTGTTCTATCAGATCTCAGTATTCCAGCAGAATCTGACTTCTAAGATCACTGCCTGCAAATCCAACATAAACCCAAAAGGGCCCATAGGAAGTCAAAATTATAGTAAGTAGCTCATTAGCATGATGATGAGGTAACTGAAATTCTGGAAGTAACCTTGTTAGTAATATACAGCACTTCTATGAAAAGGAAATAAACATACTTAGCTAATCTGCTAGATATAATACAGTATATTGTCACAGCAGACAATAATGGAAATACTCTCAGCACTCAACTGATAAAATGTATACCAAGACATGTTTAAGAAACATATTTTTCTGCCCTGAAAGATTTCAGATTGTTTTTTGATTGAATTGTACAGTTTATATGTTGAATTAAAGGTGGAAAAAATTCTGAAGTGATTTATCTTGGTCTGGTTTTTTTACATCTTAAAAACTTAGCATTTTAGCAGGAGTGTGTAGACTTTTCATATCTGCAGTAGATAGGTAGGTAGATAGATGCTAGCTAGCTAATTAGCTCCAAGACCAGTAATGTGGGGTTGTGAATGAATATCATTCTTTGCACTTTTTTATTGAGCTGCTGGACAAGCTGTGTATAATTCCTACACACATTCTCAGCATTTCAAGTTCGATGGAAATAATGACAGGGTTAAGGATAGTTTTGAAAGAGTGGAAAGTAAAAATAGTGATGGTGTACATGTGTTTAAAATGAATGGAGATGTATTCATTTCCTAGGTGTGACCAAAAGATAAGGAAGAGCAGATGTCAAAGACAAGTAACCTTTTTACTGGGTAACCCTAAAAATAAATTTCTCACCTATTGAATTGTACTTGGCATCTTGTAGAAGCTTTCATTTATTATATAAATCAATGCTATTTGTTCCTAGTTTGAAGTATAGGTTATAGTGATATAGGAAAATATGTTTATTATCTTGTTTGAATAACAAGTTTCAATATTAATGTAACAGCTTGCCTCCTGGAGTTGTGGATGCTCCATCACTGGAGATTTTTAAAGAAAAGATTGGAGACTTCCAGTAGCAATGTCACAGCGAAGCGGATTGGGGAAACTGGGCTCCATTATTCCCCACCGATTTCGCTTGTCTGGAGACCTTCAAGGGTCTAAGTCAGGGATCCTCAAACTATGGCCCGCGGGCCAGATATGGCCAGATACACCGACACAATCTATCCGGACTGCGCAGTGATGAGATTAAGCCCCGCCCCTTGCCTCCCAGCCACTCCTTGCGTGGCTGGCTTTTCCCACCGCCCGCATTGCCCCTCCTCCAGCAGTCGGCCTTATATATACCTTGCAGAATGCAGCCGCACTTCTGCGTACTTCTGCTCATAGCTGCCCACGTATTTCTGCTCATCGCTGCCCACGCACTTCTGCTCATTGCTGCTCATTGCTGCCCATGCACTTCTGCTCACCACTGCTTGCAAAGGTAAGGCCAAAGGGCGCAGGCTGGCGGGGTGGGGGCAAGCTGGTGGAGGGGTTATACTGGCGGCCAGTGGACTGACGCACACGGGGAGAGAGGGGAACACTTGGGATATTGTGGAATCGGAGCCCTTCCTGGGTGTTTCCAGAAGCCGCACTGCCTAAGTGGGGAGGGAGGAGAGCATGTGTGAGAGCACCCTTTGAGCTCTTTCCAGATTTTTTAGAGAAGCTGACCAGTATAAATGGGAAGGGAGGAGAGCTTGTGTGAGATAGCGCTTTGAGTTCTTCCCAGGGTTTTTAGAGAAGCTGGCCAGTCTAAATGGGGAGGGAGGAGAGCATGTGTGAGAACGCGCTTTGAGCTCTTCCTGGGGTTTTTAGAGAAGCTGGCCAGTCTAAATGGGGAGGGAGGAGAGCATGTGTGAGAGCGCGCTTTGAGCTCTTCCCAGAGTTTTTGCAGAAGCTGCCCAGTCTAAATTCAACTATCACATCCAAACTTTAATTTTTAACTCTTTGCTTGCAAGAGACCGTCAGCAGCGCTTTGGCTGGAACAAAAGGGGAAGGAACCACACGGGCCCATAAAGAGCAGAAGGGGGGAGGGACATTCACTGACAGCTTCTCTAAACCTGTGCTATAGTTACTTACTATAACTATACTTCCGTGCTATAGTGATCCCTATTTTTTATAGCGCTATATTTATTGGTATCTTACTAATAGCAATTTTTAATCCCTAGGAAACAATTATGTCAAGGAAAAGAAAAATTGACTCTGAGTGCAGGATCTTCAAAGAACAGTGGACTTTTTCATGTAGTACAAGGAAAGAGCTGTTTGTCTGATATGCCAGAATTTAATGGCTGTATTCAAGGAATACAATTTGTGTTGGCACTACGACATTCGACATAAGGACAAATATGATTGTTTGGTCGGACAAGCGAGAAAAGACAAAATATTAAAACTGAAAAATGGATTGACAACTCAGCAAAATGCTTTTGTGAAGCAGAAGCAGGTAAATATTTCATCACTGCGAGCAAGTTTTCAAGTTGTCAAGCTAATAGTGCGCACTGGCAGACCATTTGTAGAGGGAGAATTTGTTAAAGAATGCCTTCTTTCTGTTGCCAAAGAGATGTGTCCAGGGAAGACTGATTTATTTAGTACAGTGAGTCTTTCAGGACCTACAATTACATGAAGGATTGAAGAAATGCGGGGCAATTTGCATCAGCATTTGCAAAACTCCTCAAAAAAACTTTGCTATTTTTCGTTGTCACTCGATGAAAGCAATGATGTTCATGATTCTGCACAACTTCTAGTTTTCATTCGTGGGACAAATGATTATTTTGAAGTCACAGAGGAGTTTGCTGCATTGAAAAGCATCAAAGGAACAACAACAGGATAAGATATCTTTGAAAAGGTTCACCAAATTGTGAATGATTTGGAGCTGTGTGACAACTGATGGTACTCCTAGCATGGTGGGATATATGAAAGGAGTGGTTGCATGCATTAACAAAGAGATGGACAAACACAACCACTCGCATCCAATAGCCATACACTGCCTCATTCACCAACAAGCACTGTGTTGTAAGTCACTGAAGTGGGACTCTGCCTTGAAAGTTGTGTGTCTTGTGTTAACTTCATTAGGGCACATGCACTAAACCACAGACAGTTTCAGGAATTCTGAGCTACATGTTGCCTATGAAGATATTTTGTACCACACAGAAGTCCGTTGGCTGAGTCAAGGGAGAGTTTTGAAATGTTTCTATGAATTACTTCCACAGGTTTCTGCTTTTCTGATTTCAAAAAACAAAGAAGTACCAGAGCTCAAAGATGAAGAATGGAAATGGCACTTTGCCTTTCTGACAGATGTAGCAGAGCTATTCAACAGTTTGAATGTGCAATTTCAAGGAAAGGGGAAGCTCATCTGTGATATGCTTTCACATGTGAAGGCATTTGAAGTAAAATTGGACCTCCTCATTAAACAAGTGAAGGAGGAAAACTTCTGCCATCTCCCTACTATTCAAAAGCTGTTGGCTGAAAAACCAACAGTTGCATTCCCAAACAAAAAGTGTGTGGATTCACTGGAAATGTTGCAAAGGGAGTTTCAAATAAGATTTAAAGAGCTTCGTGCACATGAACAGGACATACAGCTTTTCCGAATCCATTTTCTGTTGACGTTGAAATTGTTGATCCGATTTACCAAATGGAACTGGCTGAACTACAGAATTGTGACTCTCTGAAAGACACATTCAAGTCAAGCAGCCTTACTAATTTCTATGCATCTCTCCTCTCTGAGACATATCTTAATCTCAGGAACCATGCACTCAAAATGGTAACCATCTTTGGCAGCATCTACTGTATGTCTGTGAACAGACTTTTTCCTAAATGAAACAACTGAAATCTCCAACCAGATCCAGACTAACTGATGAACACTTGCATCACTTGTTAAGACTGGCAGTGACAAATATGGAACCGGACATTTACTTTCTCATCAGCCAAAAGCAGGCCCACATTTCCCATTGAATTAGTAGTATATTTATGTTGGTTAAAATTGTTTTTCATTTTAAATATTGTATTATTTCATGTTTCTTTGTACTACAAATAAAGATATGTGCAGTGTTCATAGGAATTTATTCATGTTTTTTTCAAACTATAGTTGGCCCCCCCAGCAGTTATCCCTCCTAAATGCACCATTGGAGGCTGGGGGGGTTGTGTTGATTCTCGCTTTCTGCCTACTTCCAATGTCTCTCAATGCCCATCTTCGGGGGTTTAGTTACAGTCTTAATTGGTGCAGTTCTTAGTCTGGATTATTGTGTGGTCATCTGAAACATATGATCAGGAATTATTTTGAAGGAAATCCTGTTTGTTTTATTCTTTTTTTAATGGCCTATTTTAAGAAGCCTGAAGCTGCTGTTGTAATGAAGTTAGGCAAGTGGCAAGAAAGTTTGCACTCTTTTTCCCTTTGGGGGGGTCTTATTAAGTAAATAGATTCCTTGGGTTGAGCAAGTACAGCTTAGGAAGGTAAAAAGGTAAAATGGACTGCTAAATTTGCCACGCCCACCCAGTCACATGACCACCCAGCCACGCCCACCCAGCAGGTCTGGACCCCCAATAGTCTGAGGGATCGTGAATCAAGCCCACTGTTTAAAAGTTTGAGGACCCCTGGTCTAAGTTAACCCCAGAGGGGTGGATGAAGATAGAGGGGAAGCCCCGAAGACTGTGTGGAGAAATGTAATCTCCTGTCAGAACTAGGGGAAACTCCTTGGAGCCAACAGGAGAGAAGATGGTCAACATGGCTGAACCGAAGCTGTGACAGCTTGGTGAGAGACAGGAAGGGAAAAACCAATGAGAACGTGGCTGCGCTGGGTGAGAATGTTCTAACTTTCTGCAAATGAATTTATCCTGATTTAAATATTAAAAGTTGTGAAAAGTGGGACTCAAAAAAAAAAGATGGAGCAGGTTTTACTGCTACCTGAAAATAGCGGCGACCAAGTTTTTAGAGCTATTGACAGATCCGGAAAAGAATGGAAGAAATGACCATAAAGGAATTAAGTTTGATTTAAAGGAAAATCCGGACCAACTATCTTCAAATAATTTTAAATATTTGAAGATTATTAGGAATATATTTATTTGTATTTTTTGGATTGATGTTTGATTTGGAACTCTTAGGGGGAAATTTTTTGATCCATCTACTGACCAGAAGAGAGTGTAAGAAGAGGAAGTGACTATTGTTATATATATAAAGACTCATAAAAACTCCATAAAGACTCTTGGGACTTGTTAGATGCAAAATATATTCCACAGCTGGCTACAGATAATGGTGAGATATCCAGAGATAATTTGTGAGGACATTGAGTAGCTTGAGTCATGGAAAATTGAAAAAAGAGAGGGAAGTATCCACTGCGAATTTGGAAAGAGTGTTTTCATCCAGGTACTGTTTTGAAATGAAAGCTTAGTGAGCTGGTGGGTTTTGGGGCCCTGCTGGATTACAAATTCTAACTCTTGAAAGGAAAAGAAAATATTGGCGGCTGCTGAGATGTAAAGCATACAGTATAAAGAAGAAAAAGAAGAGATACAGTGACAATTGCAGCTACTGGACATATAGGCATGGACGGTGAAAATACAAACTCTTGACTGAGGAGAGATATATACATATAGATAAATCCAGTAAGGTGACACTAAGAACCAGCGTAGATTGATGTTGGACATAAATGAAATTGCTTCATTTTTGGTTAGCACAAAGAAGTAGACATATGGACAGAATTATGTGGATTATAAATTTAAACTGTCAGAGGAAGAAGGATAGAGGAAGCATCTACCCTTAAGGGAATCACAAGTATTCAACGGACTTAATGGGGCTATTAATTCAGTAGATCATAAAGATATATTTTTGTTAAATGGTGGTGATTGAAAATTTTAGATTGTGAGTATAACTTTATAGATACTAAATCAGAGAACTGAAGGAGGTATATCTGGGGGTTTGGGAAATAGTTTTTCTCTGTGTAGATATAATTTCTTGTCCGTCCCCCCCCCCCCAGAATAAGTTTTTTCTTTTTCTTTTTTCTTTTTTTTTCTCTGAGTGGTAGATATGACAAGTATACAGAATATGTCTAAGATAGAAAAGAAAGCCTCATCTACTTCATCATCAGTTGCTACATCAGCAGCAGCACCCAGCCCATCCAACCAAAGATCAATAGAAAGCATGCTAGGACTGGAGAAATCAAATTCCTTTCAGAGTATGCAAGTGATGCTACAATCAATCCAAGAAGCCATGACCAAAAGTCAGGAAGCTATGTCAAAAAATCACGACGAGATTAAGAATGAAATGGGGGAGATGAAGGGGGAGATATGGAAGATGGATGAAAAGATAGGGAATTTCCAGCAAATGATAGCGAAGAATGAACAGAGGATACAGAAAATAGAAATTTGCTGAGCAAACAGAAAATAAATGGAGGTAGATCAAAAACTATCACAAACTACAAAGAATTATAAGAGACAGTAATTTTTCTAGAGATGGAAAAAGCAGCCTACTTACTGAGATTCCAGAATATCGTGGAAGAGAAAGAGGAAGACCTGGCGGATTTGATGACAGAGCTGCTGGCTGGAGCACTACAGAAAAATAAACAAGATGTACAAGGAGAAATAGACGAAATATTTAGAATTCATATGAACTACGCAAGAAGGCATAATCTACCAAAAGAGGTGCATGTGAGATTTACTAAAAAGATGCTGAGAGATGAAATATATAAAAGAACTAGAGATGACTCCATGAAGTATAAAGGGAGAGAAATCATGACTTTAAAAAAGATACCCAGGAGAGTCAGAGAGCGGAGGAGACAATACCAATTTTTGACAGCACAACTGATTAAATACAACGTGACTTTTACATGGTTGATACCTGAAGGAATTCTGGTTACCTGGCAAGATAAAAAATTTAGGGTGGATACACTAGATAAAGCACATGAATTCTTTGAACATCACTTTACCGCATATAAAGAAGAGGAAAGCAGAGAAGATATAGAAAATAAATGTCAAGACAAAGTACAAATAGAAGAAAAGGCTCTAGATCAGGGGTGGCCAAACCATAGCGCATGCGCCGAACGTGGCACATTGGATGATTACAAGTGGCGCATTCAAATCCCTTAGAAATGGAGAATGGCGCCAACAATGGACTGAGGTACACCGACAGAACCGCCCAGGCGGCTTCAGGGTACATATGAAACAGGCAGCCACGAACAAATGAGCCCCTTGGGAGCGCAGACCGCGAGCCAATCCAGCGCTTGCCCGAAGCCCAGCAATAAAAGGTGGGGGGGAGTGTAGGCAGAGGAAGCGGGGAAGGACTACAACGTCCAGAGGCCCAGTGGGCGGTAGGTGTGCGCATGCGTAATATAGAAAGCCGGTGTGTATGTAACCTCTCTAGTGAATTAGGTCGTTTCTTCAAGTCTGAGCCGAGTGGGGCGCGAGGTGGTCTGGGGGCGGGGAGACATCCTCTTTCCCTCTGCCTTCCACCTCCTGGGACATGCAACCAATTGCTGATCTTCCCTGCTGGGATTAGCACAGGGGGGCGGACAGGGGTGCAGTTTGATTCTCCCTTCCCTTTCTTGGGGCTGCAGGATTTTTCCTTGCAAGAAGTCATCGGATTCAGGAAAAAGGACAAAGACTGTCGCTTTGCGAGCGATTGGCAAAGGTAACGCTAACACGGGGTTTGTGGACAGCTTGTCAGAAGTTTCAGTCCACGGAGTTCTGAAAAGTTTTGTGCCACTTGTATTTTGTAAAAGAGAGGGAGGGAGATTGAAATCATCCCGGGAAAATGCTGTCTTGATTCTCAGCTTTGAAGCAGTGTTTTATTGAGTGTACTAGCATGGTTTTTGTATGGAGAGTGATTGAAAGACAGATTCAAGATTAAATATATATTACGTTTGTCAAATTTTGAAATGGCGTAAATTAATTAATTGAATTGCGTGATTGAGTTATTCCTTTTCCTCCCTTAAGCAAAGCAGATCCTACCCCATCCCTATTTTACAACCCCAAACGTGAAAGTAAGAAGGTAAAAAACGTGCTTGAGTTTTATGGCGCATCTGAACTCATCTGTGAAAAAATTGGCGTATGGTATGCTTAAGGTTGGACACCACTGCTCTAGATCAAGAAGAAAGAGAGAAGGAGAAAAATGAGCGAGCAGAACGAGAAGGTGCAAGAACAAAAAGACAGAGATAAGAACAACTAGAAGGACAAGATCTATATATAAATGAAAAGATGGAAGAAGCCAATTAATATAAATGGATTGAATTCTCCCATGAAAAGGAAAAGAACGTTGGCTAACCTGAACGTTCTTCTATGTGCGCTGCAGAGAGTCCAAGCATGGGAGATTAACTTCTGTCGCTGCTAAGGGACTGAGTTAAAAATAGATGTGGTCACGCCTCTTCTGTTCCACCAGCTCCGATCTGGGTCAGTTCTTTTAATGCAGGTGTAGACCCTGAAGACATATTTAATCTTTACAAGATTAGTCCAGATCAGTCAAAGCCCAACCCTGGACCCTAAAAGTCAGGGCGGGTCTTGGACTCTCTGCAGCACACATAGAAGAACGTTCAGGTAAGCCAACGTTCCTTCTCCTGTGCACTGCTTGGAGAGTCCAAGCATGGGAGATATGCCAAAGATTAAGTCCCATGGGTGGGAGCAGATAAGTCCAGGTTACTGGAGGTGGAACATACTCGTTGGAGAACTTGTCTGTCAAAGGACGCCTCAGCTGAGGCAAACGAGTCCAGTTTATAGTATTTCACAAATGGCAATGGTGAAGACCACGTTGCTGCTCTGCAAATTTCTTCAATAGATACTTGCGTGGCCCACGCAGCCGAGGTGGCCGCACTTCTGGTGGAGTGAGCCATCAAGTGACCAGGCAATGGTTTGGCCTGACATTCATAAGACGTGGTGATGCACGCCTTAAGCCATCTGCCTATCGTCGAGGGGGATACTTTCTGCCCCATAGATGCAGGCTGAAATGAGACAAATAACACCTCAGTCTTTCTAAATGAGGAAATCCTTTTTAGATATATTCAGAGAGCTCTCCTAACATCTAACTTATGCCACTGATGTTCCAATCGGTGTTTGGGATTAGGGCAAAAATCCGGCAGAATAACCTCCTGGGCCCAATGGAACCAGGAGTTTACCTTTGGAAGGAAGGAGGGATCCAGATGGAGGACAAGCCTGTTGTTGTGGAAGATACACAAATCCTGGCGGACCGAAATGGCCGCCAATTCCGATATCCTCCTGGCCGGGGTGACAGTGACCAGGAAGGCAGTTTTGAAAGACAGGTACCGGAGGGTAATAGATCTCAACGGTTCAAAAGGAGAAGAGATTAGTGTCTGAAGTACCAAGGCGAGATCCCAGGAGGAATAGCGATGGACTACCTGAGGCCTCAAATTAGTAGCCCCCTTTAAGAAACCGCAGACCCACGGGTGATGGGACAGGGACTGTAGATTATCAATATAAATGACGGTCGATAAAGCTGCCACCTGCCTGCGTAGAGTATTGGGCGCTAAACCCTGAACAAACCCTTCCTGCAGGAACTCTAGCACCTGGTGGATCGAGGCGGCTAAAGGATTAAAGCCAGATTTTGAGCAGAAGTTGCAATAGGCCCTCCACGATGCATTGTAAATGCGGTTTGTGGATGCCTGCCTGGATGCCTGGATGGTGCGTATCAGACCCCCAGATAATTGCTCCTGCCGCAGGATGTCCCCCTCAAGTGCCATACGGCTAGTTGTAGCCACTGGGGCTACAGATGGAGTAGAACCCCTTGACAAAGGGAGATCCTGTGGTTGAGAATCCTCCGGGGGGGATACCAATAGGTCCACCAGATCCACGAACCAAGGGCGTCGGGGCCAATGGGGAGCAACGAGGAGAGCCTCCGCCCTCTCTACCAGAATTTTTTGAATCACCCTCTGAATGAGTGGAAGAGGGGAATGCATATAGTAGCCCTGGAGGCTAGGGACTGTGGAGACCATTCGCCCCTTCTGCCCTGGGCACGGGGAATCTTGGCAGGTGGGTGTTGGCCTTGGTTGCAAAAGATCCACTATGGGCTGGCCGAACCTCCGGACTAGTGATTGAAATAGGTCCGGGTTTAGGCACCACTTAAAAAACTCATCCAGGTACCCCAAACCTCGAAGTGCTGTCCGGGGTCCTGAGCCCCAGCACTGACCCGGCAACGGGCAGTGTAAAGACTCAGGGAAGATGGAGGAGAAGAAACAAGCTGCCGAGGAGCAGGTAGAGGGCGAGCCGATTGGGGCCACCAGATTCCTCTACTCTTCTTCCCCAGGGTTTGTGGCTGCCATGGAGGCCGCGGAGAGAGACCGCCAGCTCGGCGCAAACAGCTGGCCCCTGAGCCCCTCTCTCAGCCAGAGCAGAGCTCTCAAGGTGCAGTTGGGGGGCTGAGTCCTCCCCCCCAGCAAGCGTGGGAGCCTCACCTGGGCACAGGGTTAGCCTCGGCCCTGGAGTGGAGGCAACAGAAGATCACGCTCACCGGTTGCTCCGAAGGTGAGGGATCCCAGCCACTGTCACACAGTCAATCGCTGATGGATATCCACGACTAGTTCGGACGCCTAACTGTAAGTTGGACAAATCCCCATTCGGGACCCAAAGCCACTAGATGGAACCTGGCCCAACCCACGTTCTCTTATCCAAGGAAGCGCCTGGGGCCCCAATTGAATGGGGACACCGCCTCTTTCCACACCGCGGCAAGCAAGACCCCAGGGGACCTCTCTGGGGGGCCGAAGCCTACGTGGACCACCCTTCAGCCCCAACCGCAGATGACCCCCCAAACCGGGTTAGGGAGCCCACTACCCATCCAGGAAGGGGCTTGGAGACTGCCAACTCCAGCCCCGCCGCCAAACCTCGGCCTGGCGATGCCAGGCCAAGCCTCGCCTAGATGGGCTTTCTTCCCCGGAGTGGGATGGGCGCAATGCCAATGGATGCCGGGGTCACCGCTGCAACCCAACCTTGCACCGGCGCTTGGAGTGGCACAGCAGCTCCCCGCGATGCCAGTTCCGGTCACGCAGCTCCCACCGCAAGCGCAGGGGCCTCTCCCCACAGATGGGGGCGCACCGGGAACAGGCCAACTGCTGCCGCCAGAGGGGGGCAAGTTGGAGGGGCCCCGTAGCAAGCCGTTGCTCTGCCAGTCGCCCACGTGCCAGTTGCCGCCCCGTGGGCCCAAGAGCCACCCCCTCGGTTCCGGGCCACGTTTGATGGGAGCCCCCAGAAGCTGCCCTATTTCCTCCACCAAGTGTGGGCATACATTGATGAATATGGGGCACAGTTCCAGTCAGACAGACAGCTGATTGACAAGATAACCGAGGGAATGAACGAGGGGGAAGCAGTGGAGTGGGTGGTGGAACTCCATGATGAAGCGGCCCCCGAGCGAGACGATGCGAACGAGTTCGTCCAACTAATGAGGGTTCGGTTCCACGATGTGGCCCAACAAGTGGAAGCCGAAGAACAGATCCAGAGGTTGAAGCAAGCGGGCCGCCCAGTGAAAGAATTAGTGTGGGAATTCAGAAGAGCAGCTGGGAAGGTGTGATATTGGCCCGAGCGGCTCTTGGTGCACACGTTCCAGAACGCCCTGGATCCCGAGCTAAAGGAGGCATGTTAAATTAGAGGGGTCCCAGGTGGGGTCCAAGAGGGGTATGCCACTGCCATCGCTCTGGATCAGGTGATTTGAAACTGGAAAAAATCTCCTGCGGACCAGCCAGTTAGAAGACCTTTGGGGCATCGAATCCCCGTGAGAAAACCAGTGGCCCCAAGCCCTGAATTAACCAGGGGCGTTTAGTGCTATAGGTGTGGCCAGGCCGGCCACCGAGTTACCGAGTACCTGGCACTGGCCCCCCCTCATGCTACCGAGGGCGAGGCCACCTCCGGGTCCCAGAAAGAAGTCCGTGAAACCGTCAGAACTGGGATGCTTGGCCATGCAAGCGGGGGAACCCTTTCGCCCCTCTGATGACGCCAAGACATCATAGGCAGAGGAATCACCTCCCCGATGGGATGAGGGAGGCAGTGGCGAAGACGACCCAATGGTGAGTGAAGCCATTCGCCCTTTCCTCTTAAAAGCAAAAATCACAGTGCCAGAGACAGGGAAGGAGGGAGACGTAGATGCGATGATAGACACGGGCTGCTCGAGATGTCTAATCAGTAAGGCAATAGTAGAAAAGCTAGGGATCAGCACCAGGCCCCTAGCAAACCCCATCCGCTTCCAACAAGTGGACGGGACGCTAATTGGGGGAGCCCCTGCCACTCTCCTCACGGAATTGGTGGAATTGCAACTGGGACGCCACCACGAACGTGTCCGCTTCATAGTTGCCCGGAAAATGTCGGAAGCTACCATTCTGGGGCTCGCATGGCTAGACAAGTAGACATCCACCATAACATGGGAGGGTGGGTACCGGAAGCTAACCCTGCACATTGGGCCTACACCCCCCTCAAAACCCCATAGCCACCAGGGAAGGACAGCACCCCTGGGTGAAGATCGTCCCCAGCTGGCAGCCCCCGCACAGGAAACCACTTCCCCAGGCTCCCAGCTGGTGCCGGCAGAATACCGAGACCTAGAGGGAGTGTTTAGTGAGGAAGACTGCAACTATCTCCCCCCTCACAGGCCCACAGACTGCGCAATGGAATTTGAACCGGGAGCCACGCTCCCAAAGCCAAAAATGTACTCCATGTCCCCAAAGGAACTGGGAGAGCTGAGAAGATGCATAGATGCCAATCTGAAACGTGGGTTCATCCAACCGGCAAAGTCGAAGGAGAAGACGGGGGGGTCAGATTGTGCATTGATTTCCATGGGATCAATGCAGTATGTGTGCAAAACACCTACCCACTCCCTCTGATGAAAGACTTGATGAACCACTTGTCTAAAGGCAAGATCTTCACCAAGCTAGACTTGAGAGAAGCTTACTATTGAATACGAATTAGGGAGGGGGATGAATGGAAGACTGCTTTCAACTGCCCACTGGGGAGCTTCCAATTCAAAGTTATGCCCTTTGGGCTGCAAGGAGCCCCCACAGTCTTCATGCAGTACATTAACGAGGTGCTCCATCCCCATTTGTACAAAGGGGTACTCGTTTATTTGGATGACATTCTCATTTTTAGTGAAACACTAGAGGAGCATGTGAAGTTAGTGCAACAAGTCTTGGAAAAACTTCTAGCCGCCAAGCTATACGCAAAACTCTCCAAATGCAAATTCCACAAAACCTCCCTAGACTACTTAGGGTACCGCATCTCCAAGGACGGGATAGAGATGGACCCAGGGAAAGTGAAAGCAGTGCTTGATTGGCAGCCCCCACACACTCGCAAACAACTCCAAAGCTTTTTGGGCTTCGTGAACTTCTACCGGCAGTTTATCCCAGCATTCACCGAGGTGGCATTGCCACTGACAGAACTGCTAAAGACTGGCCCATCACCCACCAAGCCAAAGCCCAACTAGCTGATTGGCTGGATGATGGAATGCCAAAAAGCATTCGAAAAACTGAAGCGGCTCTTTGCCCAAGAACCAATCTTACAGCACCCTGACCCAGAACGACAGTTCATAATCCAGTCGGACGCCAGTGATGTAGCCGTGGCAGCGGTGCTGTTACAGAAAGATGAGAAAGGCCAACTTCTGCCGTGTGCTTATGTTTTAAAAAAGCTCAGAGCAACCGAGAGGAGATGGGCCATTTGGGAGAAAGAAGCCTATGCCGTTCATTGGGCACTGCTTACTTGGAGACAATTCCTAGAAGGGGGCAAGGTACCATTCGAGGTGTGGACAGACCATAAAAACCTCGAGGCCCTGAAAACCCCCAGGAAGCTCTCACCCAAGCAAGTACGCTAGGCACAATACTTTAGGCCAGTGGTGGCGAACCTTTTTAGGCTCGCGTGCCAAAAAGGGGGGGCGAGCTCGCGCGCGCTCGCATGCCCACACCCATTCCCTCCCCCCCACGCATGCGCACAACACCCCCCATGCTGCCCCCTGCGCATGCGCACACCCTCCCACCCCCGCGCAAAGGCCTTACCGGAGCCTGGGACGACGAAACCGGCAAACCGGAAGTGCGAAAAAAACGCACTTCCAGTTTGCCGGTATGCTGTTTTTTGCACTCCGGAGGGTTCAGGGAAGCTCCCTGAAGCTCCGGAATGCAAAAAACTACAAAACGGAGAAACCGGAAGTGCGGAAAAGTGCACTTCCGTTTTGTCTGTTTTGTAGTTTTTTGCATTCCGGAGCTTCAGGGAGCTTCCCTGAACCCTCCAGAGTGCAAAAAACAGCACACTGGAAAACCGGAAGTGTGTTTTTTTCGCACTTCCGGTTTGCCGGTGGGCAACCCTCGCGTGCCGGCTTCTATGGCTCCGTGTGCCACCTGTGGCACGCGTGCCATAGGTTCGCCACCACGGCTTTAGGCGATTCAAATTCAAACTGAAACACATTCCTGCGGGGAAGAATTTACTGGCTGATGCTCTATCCAGGAAGCCACAATATGACAGCCAAAGAGAAGAAGAATTTCACTTGGTTATTCCCCCCCTTGCCAGTGGAGTCAGCAGGCACATCCCCCTCAAGGGGGAAACTAGCAGCCTGTTCTCACCAGAGGACAAGCCAGGCGACCAACCACACGGAGCCAGAAAAAGTGGACCATGAAATTGAAGGCAGCCCTGCCTAGTGACCCCTGGCTCAATGACAACAAGGAGATCCTAACCATGAGGGAAGGCTTGGCCTTGAAGGGGTTCAAACTATACGTGCCTGCCAGCCTCAGATTGGAAGTGCTCCAGCGAAGCCACGACTCCAGATTGGGAGGGCATTTTGGGTTCCTAAAAACCCTCCACCTAACACGAAGGCAATTTTGGTGGCTGAAGATGAGAACCGAGGTGGAGGACTACGTGAAAAGCTGCGCCACTTGCGCCACCAGAAAACACCGGCCAAGAAAACTGCCTGGACTGTTGCAGCAAGTGGCCAGCCCCAGTAAGCCCTGGGAAGAGATAGCAATGGATTTCATAGTGGAACTCCCAGATAGCAAAGGAAATACCGTGATCTGGACAGTGATCAATCTGTTTTTCAAGCAAGCCCATTTCGTTGCCTACTCCAGATTACCGTCAGCCAGACACCTGGTGAAATTGTTCCTCAAGCACATCTACCGCTTACATGGAGTCCCCAAAAGGGTCATCTCAGACCGAGGTGTAGAGTACAAATTCTGGAGAGAATTCCTACGCTCGATTGGATACACACAAGGGCTCAGCTCGGCTTTTCATCTGGGTACAAATGGAGCAGCGGAATGTGCGAACGCAATGGTGGAACAATACCTCTGTTGTTATGTAGATTACCAACAGGACAATTGGGCGGAGCTGCTGTCTTTTGCGGAAGTAGCGTATAACAACGCTGTCCACAGCAGCACCGGACTAACGCCTTTTCAGATCAGCGGCCAGGAGTTTGTCCCTATGCCGGAACTACCTACAGAAGCTCCCACTTCAATGTCCATGGTGGAGTGGATGGAAAAATTGAAAAAAGGATGGGAAGAGACCAAGAAAACACTAACTGAAGTGGCGGAAGCCTATAAGAAGCAAGCAGAAAAGCACTGATTGCTCCAGTGTAGAAACCCTCGTAGCTTAGATTCGGGTTTCTCACAGATGTGCCAACATGGCTCTGCTAATAAATTGGAACTTTGAGGAATGCTTTGCCTCGGACTCTGATTTAGTTTTGGATGCTATTTGGAACCCTGACATTAAGAGTATTACCCCTGAGGGCAGGGACTTCGGCTGGCTTATCCAAGCAGGGAGTATAGCCCACAGAGGGCAGGGACTCCGAATCTAGCATTCACAATGTCGCTTGACTGGCCCTCTCGTCACCTCCGCTAGTGAAAACAGCAGGGAAGCAATCCGCTCCCAGCACCTCACAGCTGAGTATAAATGCGGAGTATAGCCCTCAGGGTAGGGACTCTGACTGCTCTCTTTATCTCTCACCCTTGTTATCTAAAATGAGAGTCCAAGCACTTTTGTCTGTTGTTAAGGAACTGAGGAGAAGAAAATTATATGTCCCTTTATTTCAACTGAGTTAAAAGAACTGACCCAGATCGGAGCCGGTGGAACAGAAGAGGCGTGACCACGTCTATTTTTAACTCAATCCCTTAGCAATGACAGAAGTTAATCTCCCATGCTTGGACTCTCCAAGCAGCGCACAGGAGAAAAAAACCTTCACAAAACTACAAAGATTAAAATTGGACCTAATTTGTCTGCAAGAAGTGCATATTAAAAAACAATTTGGCAACCTATTAGAATACCCCAAAATTGGGAAATTATACTCGGCATTAGCACATCAAAAGAAAAGAGGAGTGGCATTATATGTTAGAGAACCATTAAAAGCCAAACAAGTATATGCAGATGAAGAAGGGAGAATATTAATGGTTGAGGTGGTAATAAACCATAAACAGATTCTTTTGATTGCAATATATGCTCCAAACAATAAGCAGGAAGATTTTATAAAAGACTCCAGAAAAAGATAACTGAAATGGACTATGAAAACATATGTATGATAGGGGATTTCAATGCAATTGCAGACGCCAAAACAGATTACAAAAGCAGTAAAAAAAAGTTTAAAAAAATAAGGACACTCCCAAAATCCTTTTTTGAAATGTCACAAAAAATAGGCTTACAGGATATATGGAGAGTTAAACCCAAGGACAAACCAATATACATTCTATTCGAATAGACATCAATCATGGTCAAGAATAGATATGGTGTGGGTGTCATCTACCATCCAGGAGGTAGATATAGAATATATGGGCTGACCACAATCCATTAAAGATTACATGGAAGGAACAAAGGAAGAAACCGAGATGGACACTGAACCAAACTATTCTAAAAGATAAGGAGTTCACACAAATGATGGAAAAAGAAATGGAATTCTTCTTTAAAGAAAATAGAAAAGAAGAAACATCACCGCAAAACTGTTTGGGACACAGCAAAAGCATACATGCGAATATTAGCGATAACATATATAGCAAGAAAAAGTAAGAAAAAGAAACAACAGCAAAATGTACTAAAAGAAGAACTTAAAAAACTGGAAATAGAATTGCAGAATGATCCGCAAAAAATAAGATAAAAGAGAAAATTGAACTAATAAATACAAACTAAATCTAATAATACAAAACGAAATGGAACAAAAAATTAAAATTGTGAAACAAAACTTCTTTGAAAATGCAAATAAGCCAGGTAGATGGCTAGCATACAAGTTGAAAAAAGAGAAAGAGAAAGAGAAGAAAATGATATACACCACCAGAATGAAGATAAAAATAATAATAATCCAGGAATTTTTCAGGCCAAGCTCCCCAGGACATGGACAGAAGCATACATTACCTTAATATCAAAGGAAGATTCAGATCCTCAACCAATAAAAACTACAGACCAATATCATTATTAAATGTAATAAAATATATGCCTCTATAATTTCAGAGAGATTAAAAAGATTTCTAAACGAATTTATTCACCCTGATCAGAATGGTTTCCTACCTAAAAGACAACTGAAAAATAATATGAGGATTATTGTGAACACATTGGAATATTATGAAGCTCATTCTAAAGAACAGCCAGCGTTGATTTTCTTGGATGCGCAAAAAGCCTTTGATAATATGAACTGGCAATTTATGATACTACAATTAAAATGTATGGACTTTGGCAAAAACTTCGTAAATATGATGCAAGCAATATATTCCAAACATATGGTGAAAGTAATAGTAAATGGGGATATAACAGAAAACTTTAACATAAGCAAGGGCACAAGACAAGGATGTCCATTATCTCCTTTATTATTAATATTAACTTTGGAAGTCTTGCTCAGAAAGATCAAACAAGATCTAGAAATAAAAGGTTTGGAAATAAAAAAAGAAAAGTACAAAGTACAAGCATTTGCAGACGACTTAGTATTTATTTTGGAGGAACCCCTAGAAACAGGACCCAAACTAATAAAAAGAATAGAAGAGTTTGGGGAGGTGGCAGGACTAAAAATAAACAAGGAAAAGACTAAGATGTTGACGAAGAATCTCACAAATAAACAGAAAAATGAACTGACGGAAAAAATGGACATGCAAATAACTAAAAAAGTTAAATATTTGGGAATTTGACTAACAGCGAGATGTACAACCATAAAAGAAGACAACTACATTAAATTAATACAACAAATAAAGACAGACTTGGAAAAATGGAGAAATCTACAGTTGTCCTCGATCGGAAGGATAGCCACAACAAAAATGAACATTCTACTGAAATTGCTATTTTTATTTCAAGTAATTCTGATAAACCTAGGAAAAATGTTTTTTGAGGATTTAAACAAATTGATTTTAAAGTTTATCTGGCAAAGCAAAAAAACAAGAATCAAACTGAAAATGTTACAAGACACAAAAAATAGGGGGGGGGAGTTTGGACTACTGGATTGGGAGCTATATTACCAGGCCTCAGCGCTCACATGGGTGAAAACGGGGCGTTGTTCCTACCTGAACGCCCCTTCTCGTAGGGCAGAGCTAGCCTCCAAGATTGGGATGATACAATACATCAGCCAATCAGGACTGAGTCTGACTCTATAAAAATTGTGCTCCTCATGTGCACCCCCTCTTGAGACGAAGGACGAAGTCAGACCCAATGTGTCAATTCCCCAACGAGCTTTATTAATCAGCAGGTACTTAACGTAGTAATATAAACCGCAAAACAAGGGCGGGACTTGGAGGCTAGCTCCGCCCTACAAGAAGGGGCGTTCAGGTAGGAACAACGCCCCATTCTCCATAGTGGGCAGAGCTAGCCTCCATGATTGGGACATGCCAAAGGAGTAATCCCATTGGGAGGGAATTAAGGCAAACCGGCCAACCACAGATCGGCCACGACAGCTTGTAAAACTCGTCGGCCAAATGCCGCGTCTCTAGCCGCATAGGCGTCCAACTTGTAGTGTCGGACAAACGGCAAAGGGGAAGACCAAGTCGCTGCACGGCATACTTCCTCAATGGACGCATTGGTAGCCCAAGCTGCAGTAGTGGCCGCACTACGTGTGGAATGTGCCGTCAGTCTCGGCGGTCGTGGTAGCTCCAGCCGATCGTAGGCGAATGCAATGACCGCTCGAATCCAGCGGCCGATTACCACGGATGAGGCCTTCTTGCCCATTGACATGGGGTGGAAGCCTACGAAAAGCGCCTCGGATCGTCGGAAGGAGGACGTACGAGACACGTACACCTCAATGGCTCGTCGTACATCGAGTGACCTGCCCTGTTGGTCTGCCGACGGTGTGTCCTCAAAGGAAGGGAGGATCAACTCCTGTGCCCTATGGAAGTACGTGTTGACTTTAGGAGAAAACCCCGGGTCCAGTCTGAGGACGATTCTGTCCGGGTAGACGATACAAAGATCCGGACGGACGGAGAGAGCGGCCAGCTCGGAAATTTGACGTGCTGATGTGATAGCCACCAGAAAGGCGACTTTCAAGGTGAGCAGCCGGAGAGGCACGGAGGTCAAGGGCTCATACGGAGCTGCAGTAAGTGACTGGAGAACCGTCTGTAAGTCCCAAGTTGGATATCGGTGCACCACTGGTGGGGAGATATTAGAAACCGCCTTGAGAAACCTCCGTACGAGAGGATGGGCCGAGAGTTGCTCGACCGTCGGGCACGATAGGACTGTTGACAGCGCTGCCAACTGGCGGCGCAATGTATTGGGTGCAAGCTCCCTGTCCAGGCCGGCTTGCATGAACTGTAAGATGTTGACAATTGATAGGTCTACGGGTGACACGAAGGTGCGCGAGCACCAGTCGCAGAAGGTCCTCCAAGTGGAGGCATAAATTCGTGTCATAGAGGCCCTGCGAGAGAACAGCAGCGTTTGTATTATGTTCTCCGGGACCCCTCGGTGTTGCAGGGTGCGCCGCTCAAGCGCCAGGCGGTCAGTTGGTACCAGCGTGGATCTGGATGCCGCACTGACCCCTGGGAGAGCGACGACTCTGTCGGAGGGATTCACCAGGGCGGGGCGCTGGATAGCGATTTCAGGTCCGCAAACCATGGGCGCCGCGGCCAATGGGGCGCCAGAAGGATCACCTCCACACCCTCGTCCAAGATCCTGCGGATGACTCGAGGAATCAACGGGAGAGGAGGGAAGGCGTAGAGGAGCCCCTTGGGCCAAGGGCACCGGAGGGCATCCACGCCTTCTGCTCCGTAAGCTCGGTAGCGACAAAGGTACCACGGAAGCTTCGCGTTCGTCGGGGTGGCGAAGAGGTCGATCATCGGACGGCCGAACCTGCTCGTGAGCTCCCGGAATAGGTCCTGGTTGAGACTCCACTCCGCGGGGTCTACCTTGTTGCGACTGAGTCAGTCCGCCGTGCGATTCGACACTCCCGATATGTGCTCTGCCCGAACGGAGAGAAGGTGACGCTCCGCCCAGAGACCTAAGGCCTTGGCCTCCGACATCAGGCGACGGGAGACCATGCCCCCCTGCCGGTAGACATGGGCCTTCACCGTGACATTGTCAGTCAGCAGGAGCACATGCTGTCCTGTCAGAACATGTTGGAACCATTGGAGTGCCAGGTAGATCGCCTTCAACTCTAGGTGGTTGATGGTGAGTGATGCCTCTGTCCGGGACCAGGTCCCCTCGGCCACCTGCGAGCGTGTGTGTGCTCCCCAGCCCTGAAGGCTGGCGTCAGTGGTTACCGTGACCCTGGGAGGTTCTAGAAAGGTACCGCCTTTGGAGATCGCCGGGGATCGCCACCATTGGAGGGACCAGCGGACGGTTGTCGGTAGTCTGACCCGGATCGACGAGTTGCTCTGGTGTTTGCGCTGAAAAGGCAACATAAACCATTGTAGATCTCTGGAGTGCAGCTGGGCTCAGGGTGTAATGTGTAGGGCCGATACCATCTTGCCCAGGAGGGAGGACAGCAGGTTCAGCGGAACTCGATGCAGTCCGAGGACTTGACCAACAAGGTCGGCCAAGCCGTCCTGACGCTCCTGAGAAAGATACACCCTGCACTCCAGAGAGTTGATGACCGATCCTAAATGGGTGATCGTAGTAGAGGGAGTCAACTGGCTCTTCTCGAAATTAACCGAGAAGCCATGGGCCGCCCTGAATATCAACCTCTGCCTGCGACTGTGAGGTCGATTGAATGAGAATATCGTCCAAGTAGCATTGGATCCTAATTGGACGGGACCGCAAGTCCACAGCGAGGGCCGCCAGGACCTTAGTGAAAACCCTTGGGGCAGATGACAAGCCAAACGGAAGAGCGGTGTACTGGTAATGGTCGTTTCGGTAACAAAAGCGAAGAAACTGTCGGTGGGTGGGTCGGATTGGGATATGGAGGTAGGCCTCAGTGAGGTCTATAGATGCCATGAAATCCCCTTCCCTGATCCCGCCAAGAATGAACTGCAACGTGTGCATTTTAAATTTTTTGTATTTCAGATGTTTATTAAGACGCTTAAGGTTTAGGACGGCTCTCCACCCGCCTGAGGACTTTTCCATGAGGAACAATATGGAATAGAAGCCCTGACCCCGCTGGTCCTCCGGCACCCGCTTGATGGCATCAATGTCCAGAAGGTGCTGGATGGCGGTCAACATGAGCGACCGTTTCCGGGGATTAGAGGACTGGGGGCACCTCAGAAAAAATCCCGGGGGGGTGGAGATGAAGTCCAGGGCGAGACCAGATGTTACGGTCTCGCGAACCCAAGCATCGGTGGTAGTGTCCTCCCATCGCCTGGCAAAGAAGCGCAGGTGACCCCCAATGGGAGGACCGGGTTCACCTATTTGTAGCGGCGGTAGGGGCGACCCCCTGCCCCCTGAAAAGGCCGCTTGTTGTTATCCTTGCGTTTGTCCTGCCCCTGATTCTGCCTCCTGCCGTAGCGGTTCTTGCCCTGGTTATAGGAAGGACCCCAGAACGGACGCTTGGGGAAGGAAGGAGCTGAAGGGGCAGCGGATGTGGAAGCTTTATTTTGCCCCTTGCGCGTGCAATTGGGCAGAACCTTCCTCTTATCCTTTGATTCCACCAGGTAGGGCTCCAGAGCGTCCCTGAAGAGAGACTGACCCTTGACAGGCACGATGGCAAGGCGCCATTTGTGGCGGGTGTCCGCTGGCCAGTTCCGCAGCCAGTACATCCGGCGGGCCACGACAGTAGCCCCCATGGATCTGGCCGCAAAACGGGCTGCCTGGAGGGTGGCGTCCGGTGTAAATTGGGATGCCACCATCAGCTTGTTGATATCTTGCCAGGCCCCGACATCCAATGGAGGAAGCTGGTCCTGGAGCAGGTTGAGCCAACGAATGGATGTCCGGCAGAAAAACGACGTGGTTGCGGAGGCCTTAAGCGCCCAAGCAGCCGCTTGGTGCGCCCGCTGTAGGGCCTGCTCCGTACGCCGGTCCTCGGGCCGTAGGAGCTCCTCCGAATCCCCCGGCATCTGGGCAGTGGTGTACAACGCCTTGATCGGAGGATCGACCGGAGGAATCGGCAGGTGGTCAGCCAATGCCTGGGCGATGTTGAAATACCTCTTATCCAGGGAAGAGGGCACGGCACCAGCTTGCGGGGTCAGCCACTGCTTGACAACGGAATCTACAAACAGCCTGGGTGCCGGGATCACTTCAGCCTGGGAAGTGGCTTCCTCAAAGAGAGGATCCGCCTCCTCGTCCACCGGCTGTTGCGTCGCGGCCGGAGTGATCTTGGCCGCGGCGCGTGCCTTGTGCAGCAGAGACTTAAAGTGATTGGGGTTACACAGACCCGTAGTGACCGGGGCCTCCGGAGCTAAGTCCTCATCTTCTGAGAAGTCGAGCTCCTGGGCCCGGTCCTCTGTGTCTGACCCCTGGGACCCCAATGATGACTCCTGACCCCCTTTGGACACTTGGTGGCCTGCCGCTGGTGTAGTGATGCGCGGGGTGTGGTCCGAGCGCGCAGCCTTGCCTGATGATGGGGTGGATGCGGTCGCTCGCTTAAGCCCCGCCTCAATCCCTTTTTCAATGGCTGCCTGGATTAATGATTGCACCTCCGGGCAGCCAAATTGGGCCAAAGCCGATGATGAGGGAGTGGCCGGACCAGCACTCCTTGAAGGCCCCGGATCCTCCCAGATGTCCCCATCCCCGAGCCGTAGGTCGGGGTTATCCAGGGAGAAGGCACCAGAGGATTGACGGGACCGGGCTTGGGAACCCACAGCCTCTTTGGGGGGACGAGGCTCCGGTTGTGGCCGTGGCACCGAAGGTGGTTCTGCCGGTGGCCGGTCAGACGCTTTCGTGCGCTGACGTTCCTCCGACGTTTTGGAGGAGGAGGAGGACCCTTTGGACTGCTCTGCAGATGTCCGTTTAAGTGGAGAATGGTCTCTGCGCTCTGAGGGGGGGGTTGTGGACTTCCTAGCCTGCCCCTCACTGTCCTGGGCACTCCTGGACTTCGAGCGGCTCTTGCTGGACTTGGCCGCTTCTGCCATTGCCGCTTTTACGGGCGAGTGCAATGCCGCTTTTACGGGCAATCAATAGGCGCGGGTCCGGAAGCAATTGGCCTGGCCGCCAAACAGCTGAGAACAGCTACGGACTTATGCGCGTGCGCCGAGAGCCATTCAGCCAAGGACGTGGTGGTGCGGAGCCGCGGAGCCGGGATCAGCGAGCGACCACTGCTGGACGTTTGCTGGGATTGGCCGCTTCGATCTCTCGTCCGGTGGAAAGGAGACGCTCTCGATGAACAGCAAGTGCGGCTGGTGATCCGGCAAACGATCCGGCAATGAGAAGTTGCTCAGGTGGTCGGCGCTCGGCGCGGAACCTTCAGAAACGGCTCCTGTGTGCCTGCGCCGAGCTACGAGGCAATCAGCGTGCCCTGAAGAGTAGCCGAGGGCGTTCCTCCGACCTCAGCTGTGAGGTAAGCAGCAGAGAGGAGGGGGGCGGGCGCGCATGCGCAGCTCATTCAGGGTCGAGCAGCGGCAGGGTGACGATCTCCTCGTCTTGGATGACAGTTAGGCCCAAGATGGCCGTTGGCGCCAAAAACCGCTCGATATCCAAGCCCTGTGAGTACGCCCGGACGCGCAGTAACAGGTGTCCCTGTCGGCCTCGCTGCAGTCGATCTAGAGGATGCCGGGCCGACAACAAAGAGAGAGTGCCATGGACCGCTCAAGCGCTAGGCTTCTGCGGTGGAATTCAAATCCAGTAGATGACAGCCAGCTGGGCAAGCACTCTCTCAGGCGGTAGTGGCACAGGCCACCCTGGTCGAAGGTCACGCAAGCGCTAGGCTTCTGTGACTACCTTGCTGCATCTAAGGGACCAGGCCGCAATGGGATCGCCAATGGCCAGCCACCCAGGGTCGTTATTAGGCCGCTGGCAGGGCCAAGGCCCACCTGACAGTTGTACTCCCCACAACACCAACTCCAATGGAAGAAGACTGGGGGGATACACACTCACATTGATAGAAGATGATGTTTGATGAATTAGAATGCAATAAGACCTGCAATGTTGGGGAGACACAATACTTTTAGCCTAGGACTGAGTTGAAAGAGGGGGTGCACATGAGGAGCACAGTTTTTATAGAGTCAGACTCAGTCCTGATTGGCTGATGGATTGTATCATCCCAATCTTGGAGGCTAGCTCTGCCCACTATGGAGAAAGTGGATACATTTGAAGAATAAAAGAATATTGACTCTAGAAGGACACGACTTACAATTGGGGTGGCATCAGGGGTGGGTTCCTCCCAGTTTGGACCAGTTCGCCCGAACCGGTAGCAACCCACTGGTGGCGTCACAATTATGTTACTGACCCGGTTCGGTCGGTGCCGGTCCGTGGGAGCCGCCATCTTTTTTTAATTTTTTTTATTTTTTTTATTTTTTTTCTTCTGCGCATGCGCAGAAGCCGAGTTTCCGGAACTGTGCAGGTGGTTGCCATCTTGTTTTTGGCATTTTTATTTTTTTTAAACTTTTTTTGGGTTTTTTGTACTGCGCATGCACACACGCGGCCACGAGGCATGGCCACGTGGTACGGTAGGAAGCGAAGCGGCAGCGAGGTAAGTTGGAACCCTCTCCTGCACTGAGGGAAGGAGCCCCCATAGCTGCCGGCATTGCAGTCAGCCTAGAGCATTTCATTTCAGTCTTTGACTGGGCCATGAATTGAACCTCCTCCCCTAAAACAGATGTGACGTGGATTGTTTTTTATTTAAGCTTTTTGTGATTCCGTGTCCTTTGTGGGCAGCTCAGCGCCAGCCTTCGTGTCAGCTCAGGAAGGAGGAGAATGGGCAGGAGCAGCTGCTGGATACAGGGAGGGAAAAGCTCCGGCTGGGAGCCCGGGCTGCGAAGGGGGGAACCGGCGCTCTTTCCTCCCTGCATCTGGCAGCTGCTCCTGCCCATTCCCCTCCTTCCTGAGCTGACACGAAGGGGACAGCGGCTGGCACTGGGCTGCCTGCAAAAGACATTGCGCTTGCCCAGATGCTGCGCAGGTGGCCTGCTACTCACCTCACTGCACAGTGGTGGCAGCAGGAGGAGGAGTCGCCGTCCCCGCCACTGCCGTTATCCCAGCACAGAAGGGTATCCCGCTTGGGCGCGCACAAACATGGGAGAGAAATGAGAGAGAGGATCACCTCTCTCTATGATTTCTGCCCTTCGTTTGAGATCTGAGTTGGTACTATCTGGTTCCTGTTGCTTCAGCAACGCAACTAGTGGAACTCAGAAAGCAGCATTTATTTATTTAACAAAGGAAGGAAGGGAGAGAAAGAGGAGGGAGGGAAGGAGGAAAGAGGAGGGAGGGAGGGTGGGAGGGAGGAAAGTAAAATCTGAGGAGGGGGGAAGGAAGGAGGGGGAAGAAAGGTAAAATCAGAGGAGGGGGGAAGGAAGGAAGGTGGAAGGAGGGGGAAGCAAGGTGAGAGGAGGGGGGAAGGAAGGATGGTGAAATCTGAGGAGGGGGGAAGGAAGGAAGGTGAAAGGAGGGGGGAAGGAAGGAAGGTGAAATCCAAGGAGGGGGGAAGGTAGGAAGGTGAAATTAGAGGAGGGAAAAGAAAAGAAGGAAGGTAAAATCAGGAGGGAGGATGGAAGGGAGAAAGGAATAAGGATGTGAATAGGGTTCATGTGACAGGGTGGGAGTGCGTGATGTCAGGTTGGTCATGCCCACCCAGGTTTTGGGGTTTTGTTTTCTGTGGGAAATGGGTCCAAATGGCTCTTCGAGTGTTTAAGGTTGCTGACTCCTGACCTAACTAAAAAAATAAAACAAATGATTTAATGTGCCTCCTGCATCATTTTTATTACCTCCATGATATTAACCATTGAACTGTTAAGGTATCCAAGACTTCTAAATCCTTTGCTGGCATACTCCTTATAGCAGAAGTAGCAAATCACATTAAGATACATATGAATAAAATCCACATATCAATCAGTAGGGCTCATATAGGGTATTAAGAAAGAGAAAAAGACCAGAAAGAAAGAAGAGAGAGAGAGAGAGAGAGAGAGAGAGAGAGAGAGAGAGAGAGAGAGAGAGAGAGAGAGAGAGAGAGAGAGAAGAAAAAGGGAGAGAGAGACAAGAAAAAGGGAGAGAGAGACAAGAAAGAAAAAGAGATAAAGAAAGAGAAAGAAAGAAAGCAAAAGGAAGGGAGAGAGAAAGAGAGAAAAACTCTGTGCTATTATTTTTAATTGTTCCATTATTTATCATGTGTTAATATTTTATACTATTTTACACGTAGAGTGATTTTACTGCCTTTCTTTTGCCCAGGGCTACCACATACTTTTCAGGGATTTACATGCATTCAATATCTATAGTCCAGAGCATAAATGTGTGTTTATTTTGTACATCAGGTTGCATAAGTCCAGCTTAATATGCTATTCCATAATCAGCCACATCAGCCATAATACTAATTACTGTTTTGAACAATATGCAGGTTGTATTACACGAATGGCTATTTTATATCTGAAATTATGACTGAAATATTTCTGCACCCATATTGGTTCTCACTGTCAGGAAGTTTCTCCTTAGTTTTAGGTTGCTTCTCTCTTTGTTCAGTTTCCATCCATTGCTTCTTGTTTTGCCTTTTGGTACTTTGGAAAATACATTGCCCCCCCTTCTTTCTGGCAGCCACATAAAAGCCTGTTGCCTATCACACCCTTGGGCAAAGCATGTGAGCCATTTCCTCCTTTCAGTGGTCCATGAAAGTACATCTATAGTATGTAGATAACAAAGCTGAAAAAAGGTGAACAACATTTTTACAGAACTGTAGATTCATTGAGGCTGGGTGTGACAAGGAATGGCTGGGAGGGGAGGGGCCAAGCGAGGCACCCCTTTACGTGAGTGACATTGAGTTGGCCACGCCCACCCAGTCACATGACCACCAAGCCTTGCCCGCCGAGTCACATGACCATGAAGCCACTCCCACCCAGTCACATGACCATGAAGCCACTCCCACCCAGTCACTTGACTGCCAAGCCACTCCCGCCCAGTCACATGACTGCCAAGCCACTCCCACCCAGTCACATGACTGCCAAGCCACTCCCACCCAGTCACATGACCATCAAGCCACTCCCACCTGGTCACATGATGTCAAGCCACTCCCACAAAATGAAGCCACGCCCACAGAGCAGCAGTAAAAAAAAATTGGAATCCACCCCTGGGCGGCATGCATTTACTGTATGTGGTATGGGAAAAGTAAAATACATAGATATTTCCAAAGTCACCATATCAGGAATGCTCTGCTTTCAGTATGGGAAAAAATCAAACAGAAACATTACATGAAAATACCGGTCTGGCTATCCACGATGGAAGCGCTAATACAGCAGTTCTCAACCTGTGGGTCGCGACCCCTTTGGGGGTCGAATGACCCTTTCACAGGGGTCGCCTAAGACCATCGGAAAACACATATTTCTGATGGTCTTAGGAACCAAGACACGGCTCCTCTATCCGTCTCCAGGTGGGTCCACCCACATGCAAATAGACTACTGCAAAAAAAATAATATCGGTACCATGGGAACTTCTGAGCATGCGCAGAAGCCGAATTTCTGGCAATGCACATGCATCGCCATCTTGTTTTTGGCTTTTTTTTTGCAATTTTTTTTAAAAAATTGGCACTGCACATGCCTGCGCGCGCAAAGCACACGCGCGTCCACGAGGCGCGGCCACGCAGTGCAGGAGGAAGCAAACCGGCAGCGAGGTAAGTTAGAACCCACCCCTGAGTTTTCTAATAATTTTATTATTTTATGGTTGGGGGTCACCACAACATGAGGAACTGTATTAAAGGGTCACGACATTAGGAAGGTTGAGAACCACTGCGCTAATACATCCAAATACTCTTGAACTGGAAAAAACCATAAGGTATAAGGATATCCTAAATGAACAAGGGAACTTAAAATCAAGACAGGACCTAAAAAATCAAGGAATTGATTTGGACTGGTGGCCATATATCCAAATACAAACAAGATACAAGAAAGATGTAGAAATATATGGATTCTACAAAGAATCCCTAGAATTAGATCAAATATTTCTGGGGACAGATGATAAATTAATAAAGAAAATATATAGCTACCTATTGAATTTTAAAATGGAAGAAGAGTATGTAAAAGAAACTATGATTGTATGGGCTAAAAATTTTGGATATACTATAGAATTAGATAATTGGCAACAACTATGGGAAAGAAACTACAAACCAACGATGTCAACAACATATAAAGAAAACCTTTACAAAATGTTCTACAGATGGCATTTGCCACCAGCAAGAATGGCAAAGATGTTCCAAAACATATCGCCAAAGTGCTGGAAATGTAAACAGATACCAGGTTCCTACTAACATATGTGGTGGACCTGTCCAATGGTGAAAAAATATTGGTTAAAGATAAAAAAGTGGTTAGAAGAAATGACAACACAACAAATACAGTAGATCTAAAACCAGAATTGTTCTTACTTGGTATATTACTGGGAAAATACAATAAATGAATTACATATTTAATATTACATATGATAACGACAGTGAGAATTATGTATGCACAAAATTGGAAAAATGGAAATATACCTATAGATGAAAATGTAATAAAGAAAATATTAGACTGTGCCGAAATGGACAGGTTAACGATAAAAATTAAGGATAAAGAGGAAAGAGAGTACTATTTAATTTGGGATGTATTTTATAAATGGTTAGAAAACAGAAGCAGAAGTTAGTAATTTATAATTAAGGATGATTAATAAAATAAATGCAATAAATGCAAATAAAAATAAATATATATATAAGCAATAATACCATAAGTAATATTACCACTGGACTATATTTGATTATAGATTAAATTGTATAGGACGATTAGAAGGGAAGCTTGTATTGTAAGTATTATGAGAATAATGGTTATAATTGTGGTATGTATAAAATTATGTATATTCAACAGAGATTTGATACAGACAGCACACTGCCATTGCAGAAATGGAAATGTTATTTATAACAAAGAAAAATGTATAATAAAATTTATTTTAAAAAGAAAAGATTGGACAAATGTTGTCTTTGGGAAAGGAGATGGACTAGAAGGTCTCCAAGGTCCCTTTCAGCCCTATGATTCTAAGTTCAAAAGATAATGTCTGATCCAGGCATGTACTTTGTAGAGTTCTTTCCAAACCAGACATTACACATTGTGGTATCAAATGAGCATTTGTGGATGAAGAGTGATTTAAGGAAGTCATGCATTAGCCTTCTAAGATCATTAATGTGGAAATAGGAAAAGGAAATATGTGGGCTCAATGCTTTTTTCAATTATGATAAATCAAATTGTAAGGTGTAAGAAGCCTGCCAGGTGCCATGAGTTGGGGGTAGATTGTGTGCTTCAGCTTTCATTTTGGTTTTAATTTATTCTCCATCAAGGACCCAATGCCGATCAAGACCACTCTAGAAGGGATAGAAAAGACCTAATCCTTCCTTCCTTCCCCTGCTTGCTTGGATAGTTCAGCCTCCCCTCATATAGTGGCAGGTTTTTAAAAGACCTTCCATTGTGACCAAGAGCTTTTTTCACCTGCAGAGCATTTTTCCAAAGGAACCAAAAGATTGTTTTTCCCCAGCTCGGAAATATAGATCTGAATCCTGCCAATGTAGGATATGTTAAAGTCCTGTTTTAGTATGAAGAATGGGTAGATTGGAGAAGATCAGCTGTTCTGTTTACAGCCTTTTCAAGTCATTCTTGTTCAGCATTTCACTTAGGGCAAGGGACTTCATGTCTTTGGAACAGACAGAAGAAGCCTGATCCAGCAAGGAACAAGAAAAATGGATTTAATTCAAGATAGGGTTGTTTTAAAAGCTAAAAGGAGAGCCTTAAAAAGCTTATCTAGATTTAAGACACTGGTTTTGCCCCGCCCAAAATAAAATATTGGACAGAATTTTTTTCTCAAGCATTGGGAAGAGCAAGGGATGGTAACGCAACAAGAAAGAGAAAGTATCAACAACTACAAAACAGCACTAAGACGAGCGGCGACGCATTGCCAATTCCTAGATCTAGATGATGCACTACTGGGCCAGCTCGTTCGAGGGGTTCGAGACACCAACCTACAGAAAAGGCTTCTCTCTAAAACTGGCCTGACTCTGAAGACTACGCTAGAAGAAGCCAGGGCAGCCGAGACTTCAAACAAGGCTGCAGAAACGCTGCGCCGAAAAAAAACACCGACTCCTAATAAAACGAACTCAGAATTGCACGAGACTCAATGCCATGCTGAACTACCAGACTACAAAGAAGAGGAAGTATTCCGGATGGATCGGCGCCAAGGGGATGAGGGTCGAAGGTCAGGGCCGTGCTACAGTTGTGGGGGACCGCACCCCCGAATAGCCTGCCAGTTCTGAGATGCCGTTTGCCGAAGATGTGGGAAATTCAGCCACATCGTACGGGTCTGCAAAGCATCCCGTTTCCCTACTAGAGGCACAGGATGAAACTACTATCCGAGTGAGCTGAGACGTGAAAAGAGAGGCCCTAACCAACAAGTAAACAACTACAATCCACAATCGGGGTTGAACTACCTCAGGGTGAACCAGGCGAGTACTCAGAACAATTCCAAAATTCGCATAACTGTGCTCGTGGAAGGATCCCCCTGTGAAATGGAGATAGACACAGGCTCATCGATATCCATTATGTCCTGGTCAACTGCGAAGAAAGCCATGCCTAACCTCACCCAAGACCAGCTACAGACCCAGACACTACGAATTTCAGACTGTCAAGGGAACCAAATTCCAGTTTTGGGGCACAGAGAAGTCACCGTGAAGTTTGACGACCAGGAAGCAAACCTACCACTGACAACTGCATGCGACCGCATACCCAGCCTACTGGGGCTCGACTGGTTCCGAGCATTGAGAATGAAGTTGACCTAGGGGAACATCGTGCGAGGACGGGAGGAGGTGCAAACCCCCGCCGAAGCAGATGGAAGCCCTATAGCTGAACGGAGAAGAAACCAACAGTTTGTGCTGGTCCAGAGGTATGGCGGCCCGAGCATACAGCAAGGAAGGAAAAAATAGAGAAACGGCAATATATTGACAAAAGTATCGGAATTACCCAAACTAAAGTGGATTACAACTTTTTCTGGAGAAAACTCCTATTGAAAAGCGAACGACTGGCACTACCGAAGGAGAAGTGAGTCTCCAAAAAGGACCAAGCAGTGCCTTAGCGGAAAGGAGCGAAAGGCGAAACAAAATTAGAAACGGATTGCTTTAAAGGGACACGTTGGACTGGAAAGAACTACCAAAGAAAGAAATAACTGACGGCAGAAAGGGAATCTACGTTACATTTATATCAAAAATATTTTGAAACCAAAAGACATTGACTAACGACTTTGAGCCAAGGGAAAGGAGGGGGGGGGGGGAAGAGAGACGGTGACAAAGCATTCTTTTGGAACGCAGACATTTTGAATGGACAGTGAAATTGAAACAGAAGAGAGACGACCTCCTTTAAAAGACATTTGTAAGATATACAGAGCTTAATATATTGACTAAACATTTTGAAATTAAAAATCCTAAACTATATATTTACTATATATTTACAATCCTATATATATTAAGTTGTAATTAGAAGTATTTTGATATTTAGATAATTGATTGTCATTACTATTCTACATTATAAAAAGCAAGAAGTAAGACTCTTTAAGTGTTAATAATAATTTAATTTAAGTGATTGAATTGAAATAACTATTACCGAAGAGATTAAGTTGTGAATAATTTGAAACACTAGTAACTTCAAACGACAGTTCAATTAATTAATAATTATTGAAATTATTACTGAAAATATTTTGGATATATATATTGAGTAGATTAGTTTATAGCATTATTAGTAATTTCTTAATTAAAATATATTAAGTAGAAAACTTATGTTTAAATGATTAACAACTAACTTTTCTTTCCTATCTCCTTCTCTCAAACTATGAAACAATATTTTTTACGTTAGAGATATAAGATATAATAGAAATATAATGTACCTTTCTATCTCTTTCTTTCTCCCTCCCCCCTCTTCTTCTTCTTTACTATCATTACTATCGATTTTTAGTTACAATAAATTAGACTGCGAAACTTTAAATAAGAATATTAAAATAGAATAGAATAGTAAGGATAAGAAAAGAAATTTATGAAAGTGTGGAACAATTTCTTTAGTAGAATAAAAATGTCAACATCAACAACTGTGACCAAAACGATTAAAAAAACTCCTGTAACACCCTCATCGACAGGGCAAAAACTCATTACAGAAATGGCATCTACAGAGAAACAAGGACAAACACCTACATTACACACTATGCAGGCCACTTTAGACAAAATTCAAGAATTCATGATGACACAACAAGAAACAATGATTAAAACACAGCAAACCATTTTTTATAATCATGAAGAGACAAAAGAAAACTTTTTTTAATTTTTAAAAAGTTTTTTATTTATAAAACAGATAAAAAGACAAAACATACAATAAACATAAAAAACATGTACATGACGAATCATAATCTAGTATACATATTTACATTCCGCTAATTTATACATCATTATTTATCTTAAATTGCAAATAATGAGTTATAGTTTTTCTTTTCATCTCTACCATTTTAATTTTTAATCTTGGTTCTCCTTTTTCCCCACCAATGATATAATTTATTCCAGGTTTCAATGTATTCAATTTCATCTTTTCCCTTCATTTCTGATGTTAACCTATCAATTTCAGCACGTTAATATTTTATGTAAAATTTCTTCTTCTGTGGGTACGTTTTGTTTTTTCCAATTTTGAGCGAAAGTTAACCTTGCGGCAGTCAATATATGTAACATTAAGTATATTATATTTTTATCATATTTATCTAATGTTATCCCTAATAAAAAAAACTTCTGGTTTGAGGTCCAATTTTATTTTCAATATTTCTTCCAGCCATTGTTTGATTGTTGTCCAGAATTCTCGTGCTTTATGGCACTCCCACCACATATGATAATATGTGCCGGGTTGGATTTTACATTTCCAACATAATGAAGAAAGATGTGTACCCATTTTGGCTAATCTTGTTGGTGGGAAGTGCCACCTGTAAAACATCTTGTATAAGTTCTCCTTATATGAAGTAGCCAGTGTCAATTTTTGGTTTCTTTGCCATAGGTCTTGCCATTTTTCTAGGTCAATATTAAACCCAAAATCTCTACACCAAGTTATCATGGTTTCTTTGACCTGCTCTTCAAATAAGGCCCGTTCTAAGTACGGTATATTGGTAAATTTTTTAAATTGTTTTATCTTCTGGTCCTAAAATTATTTTATCTAATTCTGTTAGTTCCATTTCAATTCCTGGATTGTTTTTTATCTCTCCCATGTTTTGACTGCAGTTGTAAGTATGCCCACCATTCTAAATCTACGCCTTCTTCCTTTAATTCTGTCCTCGATTTTAAATCTCCAATTTCATTTGTTATCTGTTTATATGTTATTACTTTCCCTGGGTTCATAAAGTTTGGATGAGTAATCATCTCTAAGGTCGAATGCAATTAGGGATCTTTATGTAATTTTGCCGTTTGATTATTATCCATGCATCTATCAGTGCTCGTCTAACATAATGTCTCAGGAAGTATTGGTGATTTTTATGTTTTTTTTCCCAAAAGAAGGCATGCCAGCCTACTTGTAGATCGTGTCCTTCCAGTTTTAATAATCTATGATTTTTCAGTTGTATCCAATCTTTTATCCATATTAATTTAGTGGCCAAATAATATTTTTCTCAATCTGGAAATCCAAATCCTCCCCTTTCCTTTGAATCTTGTAACAATTTTAATTTAATCCTTGCTTTTCTCTTTTGTCATATAAATTTAAGTGTAATTTTGTTTAAATTTTGAAAGAATTCTTTTTCCAATTTAATCGGTATGCATTGGAATATAAATAATAACCTTGGTAGTATATTCATTTTTATTAATACTATTCTCACCATAAAGGAGAGTTGAAGGTTTGTCCATTATCTAAATCCAATTTTATTTGTTCTATCAATTTTTCATGATTATCTTTTTTCAATGTGGCGCACCTTGATGTTATTTGTATCCCCAAGTATCTTATTTTTTTTGTAGTTTGAATATCCAATTTTTCTACTAATTCAAGTTCTTGTGTCTTAGTCATATTTTTAACAATCATCTTAGTTTTTTCTCTGTTTATTTTTAAGCCAGCCAATTTTCCATATTCCTCCAATACTTCCATCAGTCTACTTCCTGATTGCAGTGGTTCCTCAATAATGAAAGCTAGATCGTCTGCAAAAGCTTGTATTTTAAAGCTTTCTTTTTAAATCTCTAGGCCTTTTATTTGGTCATCTGCCCTGATATTTCTTGTTAGCACCTCTAAGGACATTATAAACAGTAAGGGAGACAGTGGGCAACCTTGTCTTGTTCCTTTTTTTATATAAAAACTGTCTGTTGTTTCCCCATTAATAATTATTTTTGCTCTCTGTTCTAAATATATCGTTTTAAACATTTTTATAAAATTTCCCCCCAAATCCATATATTTTAATTGGCAAAGCATAAAATCCCACCTAGCGTTATCAAACGCTTTTTGCGCATCTAAAAAAATTAATGCCATTTGCTTTTCATTGTGCGCCTCATAGTATTCTAGAGAGTCTAAGATTATCCTGATATTATTTCTTATATATCTTTTAGGCAAAAAGCCATTTTGGTCTAAGTGTATAAACTCTGTCATATATATTTTTAATATATATGCATATATAATGTTTCCTATTAAGTGTTTCCTAGTGTTTCCTACTAAGCACTCGAAGCTCCCTCGCATTCCTCGTTCTTGTGTGCAGGGCAGCCCATTCTGAAAAAAAACGCGAGACATTTTCTTTCAGAATGGGCTGCCCTGCACTCAAGAGCGTGGAATGCAACGGAGTTACAAGTGCTAGGTATGATGCCCATCTCACGGCCCAGCTAGCCCCTGCCCAGCCCCCGCTCCGCTCCACCCCGCACGACTGGTCACTCCAAACTGCGTCCCATTGTGCAACGGGCATCCTACCTAGCACTTGAAGCTCCCTCGCGTTCCTCACTCGTGTGCAGGGCAGCCCATTCTGAAAGAAAACGCGAGATGTTTTCTTTCAGAATGGGCTGCCCTGCACACAAGAGCGTGGAATGCGATGGAGTTACAAGTGCTAGGTACTGAGCATGGCACAGCGACGAGGGAAGCTGACCGCTCCCAAAGCTGCTCGGGCGAGCACTTCAGACCCGCAGGAAGGCTCTGTTGCGGAACCTGCACGTGCACGGACTTTCCCGCCCGGCGTCCCTGTTGCCTAGCAACCTGGCGTGCGCAATTTGGCGGGCTTCCCTTCGGCATGGAGCACCCGTGTATCTCAGCCCAACTGCCCCCCAACATCGACCCCACCAAGGCGCCTGTGGCCTTCGGCCGCCGAGGCCTCCCCAAGCTCAATGAAGAGCTGCAGCACCCCGAGCTGCTGACGCGGCAGCCGGCCTTGATGGCGTTCTGCAACCTGGTGTATGACCCGGAGAACGCTTACCAAGCCATTGGCCTGGGTGAGCGGCGGCAGCCTGGCCATGGCTGGCAGGAGGGAAGGGAAGGGAGGGAAGAAGGAAAGAAAAAAGAAAGAAAGAAAGAGAAAGAACGATGCTAGAAAGGAAGGAAGACAGACAGAAAAAGAAAGGAGGGAGGGAAGAAGGAAAGAAAGAAAGAAAGAGGGAGAGAGGAAGACAGAAAGAAAGAAAGATGGTAGGAAGGAAGGAAGACAGACATAAAAAGAAAGGAGGGAGGGAAGGGAGGGAAGAAGGAAAGAAAAATGAAAGAAAGAAAGAGCAAGGGAGGGAGGGAGGGAGGAAGGAAAGAAGGAAGACAGAAAGAAAGAGAAAGAAAGATGGTAGGAAGGAAGGAAGATAGAAAAAGAAAGGAGGGAGGGAAGAAGGAAGGAAAAAGGAAAGAAAGAAAAAGAAAGAAAGAAAGAAAATGGTAGGAAGGAAGGAAGGAAGGAAGATGGTAGAAAGGAAGACAGACAGAAAAAGAAAGGAGGGAGGAAGACAGAAAGAAAGAAAGATGGTAGGCAGGAAGGAAGACAGACAGAAAAAGAAAGGAGGAAGGGAAGGGAGGGAAGAAGGAAAGAAAAAGGAAAGAACGAAAGAGCGAGGGAGGAAGGAAGACAGAAAGAAAGAAAGATGGTAGGAAGGAAGGAAGATGGTAGAAAGGAAGGAAGGAGGACAGACAGAAAAAGAAAGGAGGGAGGTAAGAAGGAAAGAAAAAGGAAAGGAAGAAAAAGAAAGGAAGAAAGAGGGAGGGAGGGAGGGAGGAAGACAGACAGACAGAAAGAAAGATGGTAGGAAGGAAGGAAGACAGACAGACATAAAAAGAAAGGAGGGAGGGAAGGGAAGGAAGAAGGAAAGAAAAAGGAAAGAAAAAGGGATGGAGGGAGGAAGAAAGAAAGAAATATGGTAGGAAGGAAGGAAGACAGAAAGAAGGAAAAAGATGGTAGGAAGGAAGGAAGCCAGACAGACAGAAAGAAGAGATGGTAGGAAGGAAGGAAGACAGACAGAAAGAAAGAAAGGAAAGAAAGAAACAGAAAGATGGTAGGAAGAAAGACAGAAAGAAAAAGAAAGAAAGAAAGAAGGGGGAAGGTAGAGATGAAAGAAAGAACGAAAGAAAGACTTATGACCACAATTGAGCCTAACATTTTGGTTGCTAAGTGAGTTTCATCACACTTTACACGTTGGCCACACCCACCTGGTCACCTGACCACTAAGCCACGCCCACCTGAGGGGGTGGGGTGGGGGGCGGTGAGGATGGGTTTGTAGCACCAAGGGGGCGGTGGACTGAAAAAGTTTGGGAACCACTGATCTGGACCAATATAGAACCAAATATAAAAATAGAAAGTGTAGAAATCGAACCAAACACATGGGCGGACCACAACCCCATATCAATTGTAAAAAGAGGGACAAAAAAAGGGAAGAAGAAGATGGATGATGAATCAGAAGATAATAAAAGAAAAAGAATTTAAACAATATATGGAGAAAGAATTAACTTTCTTCTTAAAAGAAAATTGGAATAAAGATACAACTACACAAAATATATGGGATACTATGAAAGCCTATATAAGAGGACTAACTATTGCCTATACTAGTAAAAGAAATAAGAACAAAAATAAATAAATAAATGAATTGCAAAATAAGGTAGGGGAATTAGAACGCAAATTGCAGGAGACACCACAAAACGATGAAATTAAAGAAGAAAATGCATTAATTAAACATAAAATAAATTTGATATCCCAAGAGGAAATAGCATTAAAAATCAAGACAACTAAACAGAATTACTTCGAACACACCAATAAACCAGGCAGGTGGTTGGCCTACAAATTAAGAAAAGAAGGGAAGAAGGCGTGGCAAGCGCCGCGGCGGTACGGAGCTTTCCCCTCTCTTGCGGGAAAGCCCCGATTCTGCGCCGCCCGGGGACCCGGTCCGGTCAGGACCGGGTCAGAACCACCCAGAAGGGGTGGGGGAGAAGAGGAGCGCCTGTCGGCAGATTGGGGGGGCTGCAAACCCCCCAGGGAGCCGACTTTGTCTCCTCGACTGGCGGCGTATGAAGACAGCTACTCAAAATGCCGTCATTTAGCCGCGGCGGTTCACATCTGTAAGGATTGATTTTGGCGATTGGAGTCATCTAGGAAGGAATGCTTTTTGGAAAAACGTGCTGGAGGAGTTGAAGAGGACGGAGCCTGGTGAGTTACATAGCCCAAAGAAAACTTAAAAAGAAAAAGAAACGCTCAAATTTAAAGGGGAAAAAAAAAAGAGACCGGAAAATTAGGAAGCGGCTGCTAACTATGTGGATACAATGGTGGAATAAAATCAAAGAGACTGGTAACTAAAGCCCAACCATTAAAAATTTAGAATTGTGTTTAAAGAGTGGACATTGATGGAAGAAATCTGGGGACTAAATCTGGAAGGATTAATTGGAAAAATAGAATTGATTGAAAACGGAAAACTTCAATAGGACAGAGGAAAGAATTTGACTTGGAGAGTGCCATCTGGTGGCTGGAAATTTTTTTGCTGTGGAAATATTCTTATGATGTTTAGATAGTAGTGGCCTTGAACAAAGAACAGCTGTGACCTTTGGAAAGAGCAGCTGTTTATGGTGTAAAAGAAAATATTTGGATTGAGGAGAAGGAGAAGAACAGGATTGAAAACTTTTAGCAACAAACAAGGAACGGAAAGACTGTTTGGATTACCGTATTTTTCGGAGTATAAGACGCACCCTTTTCCTCCCTAAAAGTGGCTGAAAATTTGGGTGCGTCTTATACTTCAAATGTAGCTTTTTTCCCCAGCCCTAACTAGGTGCTAACAGATCTTCCCAGCTCTTACCTTGCAGGCTTTTTCATTGTTACTCTCTCCAAAGAATGTTTTTCCAGCCCTAAGTTTTTGCAGAATTTTTTTTCATTGCTCTACTTGCTCCGAGTAAGTTTTTTTCTAGCCCTAACCAGGTGCTAAAGATCTTCCCAGCTCTTACCGGCTTGCATGCTCTTTCATTGTTACTCTCTCAGAAGAAGGTTTTTTTAAGTCCTAACCAGGGGATAAAATAATGTGCTGAAGCTGAGCAGACTAAGGACGCTAGCCAGATGAATACCTGGTAGGCAGATTGTTTTCCCCTATTTTCCTCCCCCAAAACTAAGGTGCGTCTTATACTCCGGTGCGTCTTATACTCCGAAAAATACAGTATATGGATAAGACTGAACTTGAACATATATTGACTACAAAGGAGCAGAAAGATTTGGCTTTCCAACCACAAAATGGGTATTTACAAATTGAAAAGGTTTTTGGACTACATCTCTTTTTAGTAGCTGGATGGACTGGTATATTAATGAATTTGTGATTTGTGATTTAGAAACAGCTGGAGTTTGTCAAACTTGTGGACTTAAGTACTGAATCTAAGGAAACAAAGTGATCAAAGACTGAACTTTTTAAAGATTCGCAAAGATGGAGAAAGCTGACTATGAAGAATTGGTTGAGTTTATGAAGGACCTTTTTGAAAATTTTAAAGAAACTGTATTTGGAGTATCTGAGACAGGGAAAGATGAAGTACAAATGGGAGAAAAACTGGATAAGAGTACAGAAGAGGAGAAGAAGAGAGAAGAAGAAGACATTATGAATGATGATGAAAATGAAAATAACTTTGAAAATGTAATGCTGATTAATGATTATGAAAACGATAAATATCCCACTGAATTTAACATTGAAAATGGAGATAAAGATAATAGCCACAATGATACTAGAGATAATGATATTAAGAATAACTATGTTCAGAGTGAGGATAAGGATTTTGAGATACATAGAATAGAAAAAAGAATGGAGAAAAGCAGATACATACAGACAGTAAACTTAAGAGGGAAGAAAAGAGCATGGGGAAAGAGAACCTTTTGGTATAAAATTAAAAGACAGAGGGAAGAGAATTTAATTGGATGGGGGGTGGATGAAATATAGAGATAAAAACGATTCAGTAGAGAAACAAAAAGGGAATGGATGAAGATATTATATTGTGGAAATGTCTCCTTTTTTCTTCTCCTATTTAGAACTACTATTTTATTAAGAGTTTGAACTTTTTTTTCTTTTTTCTTTCTTTTCCTGTCCTTTTAAATATAGACCAATAAGCATCTAATGAATTAGAAGATTTGATATTTTTTTTAGATAAAACAAGGTAAATCAATATGGGAAGTATGAATGATAAATATGAATAATAGAACTTGAAAGACACACTTTGATTGTTTACTTTTGCTTTCTTTTTCTTGTTACATACGAATTTGCTTAAATGTAAAAATTAAAAGGGAAAAATATACTATGTTAAGAGTCAAATACTTAATCTAATAATCCAGAAAGAACTTTGATGACTGGTAATTGCTAGATGGCTAAAATAATGTTAACCAATATGGGAAGGATGAATGATAAATATGAATATTAGAATTTAAAAGACATATCTTGATTCTGTATTTTTCTTTTTTTCCACATATGAACTTGTTTAAACAAAAAACTTTGAAAGGGGAAAACGTATTATGTTATGAGCTGAATATTTAATTGAACAATCTAGAAAGATTTTTGTTGATTAGTAATTGAAAAAGTATATTATGTTAGTGTATTATTTTTATGTTTAAAAAAAAGAGATAGGTTTAAAGGGGAAATTTAAAAATTATAGATTCCAAGTGTTATTTGTTTAATTTGAGGGTAATTAACTAAAGAAGAAATTTTTTGATTAAACATAAGGAATTGGAAAGTACAAATTGGGCATTTAGTTTGTGATAAAATAGATGGTAATATATATATATATATATATATATATATATATATATATATATATATATATATATATATATATATATATATATATATATATATATATATATATATATATATATATATAAACAATGAATAAAGAGACAAAAAAAGTGGAGGAAGCAAATGGGGCTAAAAATTTAAGAAGTAGGAGAAATAACAATTAATGAGGGAATTAATGAATAGCGGAGAAATTTAGGAGTAGAATTGGAAAATAATGGGTGAATATCCCAGATGACAAAACTAGATCTTTTTTTTTCTTTTTTTGTGGAGGTAAGATGAAGCTAGAAGCATATACCTAGAAACAAAGTACTATACAAATATAATAACAATAACAAAAAAAAAATTTTTTTCTTAAGAAGCAAATGAAGAGCTTAAATTTGAGATTGTATCATCAGTCTGTTAAATACAAGATAAAAGAGTACTCAAGGAAAGTTAAGAGGGTGTAAGAGGAAGTAGAAGGGGAGGAAGAGAAGGAGTAGAGAGAGTAGAGGAGGAGTGAAGGAGTAAGAAAGTAGGAGGAGATGATGGAGGAAGAGAGGGGGAGTGCAATGGAAAGAAAAACAGAATAGACTGATGATTGATGACATAAGCGTAGGTATAAGATGTTGACTTTTGATTGTTGGAATACAAATGTAAAATTGTGTATTTTATTGTAATAATTGAAGGTATATGCTCATTGAAATGTAAAAGTGGTGGAGGAAAAAAATAAAAAAATTTGAAAAAAAAAGAAAAGGGAAAAAAATTATACAACAATTAGAGGATTTAAAAGGGAGAATGCAATTCACAATAGAAAAAAAAGGAAATAGCAAGAGAATATTACAGTGAGTTATATAGTAAGGACAACATACAACAAAAAGATATACAAGACTATTTACAACATTCTAACATTGTACAAATATAAGACACTATAAAAGATATAATGGACGAAGAAATAACATCAACAGAGATAGAAAAAGCAGTCAAGAACCAAAATAATAAAAAAACTCCTGGACCTGATGGAATCCCAGCAGAATATTATAAAGAACTACAAACAACCCAGAAAAATATACTACTAACAACATATAATGAAGTTTTAACTAAAGGGGAAATCCCAGATTCATGGACAGAGGCATTGATAACTATAATTCCAAAAGATGCTACTATGAAACATAAGATCCAGAACTACAGGCCAATCTCGCTGTTAAACTCTGACTACAAAATCTTTGCTTCAATAATGGCCGAAAGAATGAAAAAAACACTTACTGAAATCATACACCCAGATCAAAATGGTTTTTTACCAAACAGATACATTAAAAATAACATAAGAACAGTTTTGAACATTCTGGAATATTATGAGACACACCCAGGGGAATCCGTGGACTCATATTTTTAGATGCCCAAAAAGCATTCGATAATTTAAATTGGGATTTTATAACAAATCAACTAAATAAAATGAATTTTGGAGAAAAATATATAAGAACAATTAAAACAATATACTCAAAGCAGACTGCCAAAATTATTATTAATGGAGAAATGACTGATAGTTTTAATATAGAAAAAGGAGTCAGACAAGGTTGTCCACTGCCCCCCCTACTATTCATATTATCATTAGAATCATTATTACAGAGGGTAAGGGAAAATAAGGAAATAAAAGGACTCAAGATAAGAGAACAAGAATACAAACTTCAGGCATTCGCTGACGATTTGATTTTTAATATAGAAGAACCATTAGAAGTAGGACCAATTCTATTAAAAGAAATAAATGAATTTGGAAAAGTAGCCGGTCTAAAAATTAATAAACAGAAAACCAAAATAATATCTAAAAACTTGACGGCTACACAAAATAAAGAACTAGAAGAGAAATTGGAAATGCAAATTGTAAAGAAAATAAAATATTTAGGAATAAATTTATCAGCGAAATGTACTACAGTAAAAGAAGAAAATATGGAACTATTAAAACAAATTGAAAAGAAATTAGAGAAATGGAATAAACTACAAATTTCCCTTATTGGCAGAATTGCAGCAATCAAAATGACAATACTACCACAAATTCTGTATCTCTTCCATACCAATTAAATTAGAGAAAAAATACTTTGAACAGTTAAATAAAATATTGGTTAAATTCATATGGGTAGGGAAGAAACCCAGAATCAAATTAAAATACTTGCAAGAGAATAGAAACCAGGGGGGCTTTGGACTACCAGATTTTGAATTATATTACCAAGCAGCTGCTCTAACATGGCTAAAAGACTGGATACAGATTAAAAACAGACGATTATTGACACTAGAGGGTTACGACTTACATTTAGGTTGGCACGGATTCCTCTGGGATGATAAACACAAAACCCACTCATACTTTAGAAGACATAAAATCAGAGATTCATTACTTGGAATTTGGCTTAAGATTAAAAAACAGCACTATACTAAAATACCGATTTGGTTTTCTGATATGGAAGCCATCACCCACCCCAACACAACAAATCTGAATAAAATGGTCACTTATGAAGAAATATTAGAGGAAGGAGGAGCCTTGAAATCCATACCAAAATTAGAACAAGAAGGAATCAAAATCGATTGGTGGCCATATTTCCAAATTAAAAATAGATTAGAAAGTGACAAAAGAAACTACAGAATACAAAAAGAAAAACTAGAATTGGATAAAATCTTATTGGGCCAAGAAAAAAAAACAATAACTAAAATATACAAATTCCTGCTAAAATACAAAATGCAAAAGAAACAATAAAAGGAAATATGATAAGTTGGACTAAAATTTTTGGATATAACATACATTTGAATCAATGGGAAAAAATTTGGAACCAGAATTATAAAATGACTAAATCAATTTCATATAAAGAAATTTTTTATAAATTATATTATAGATGGCACCTTCCTCCGGCGAGATTGGCCAAAATGTATAAAAACCTAACACCCAATTGTTGGAAATGCCAATACAAAGTAGGATCTTACTATCATATGTGGTGGACCTGTCCAAAAATAAAAAACTTCTGGAATATAATCAAAACAGGAAATAGACATAAAACCAGAAACATTTCTGCTGGGAATCATCAATCAGAAAATGGAGAAAAAATACCATTATATTATGTTACACATATTAACAGCAGCAAGAATAACTGTTGCACAACACTGGAAACAAAGCGATGTCCCAAATGAAAGTATTGTAATTAGAAAAATTTTGGAATGCGCAGAGGCAGATAAACTGACAATGGAATTAAAAGGAAAGGAGGACTCCGAGTACTAGGAAATCTGGAACACATTTTATGAATGGTATGAAAAAATGAAAATAAATATGATTAATATAAGAAATACAAATATAAATTATATGAGACTACGTATAATTATGCCTAGGAAATATATGGAAAAATCAGCTTTATTATACATATGTACTGTATATATATATATATTATGATGCTACAATACTAAAAAGAATACTATTACATTATTATTATTATTATTATTATTATTATTATTATTATTATTATTATTATTATTATTATTATTATTATTATTATTATTATTATTATTATTATTATTATTATCAATATTACTATTATTATTACTATTACTATTACTATTATTATCATTATTATTATGTTTATTATTACTTATCAATATTTATTGTACAATATATGTTATACAAATATATAAGACAAATGAATTGAAAATTATATAGATATAAATTGTCAATATAAAACTGCTGTAAGATAATCATAGAGATTGAAGGTTTTACAGCTGTATGCGCTTTTTATGTTTTTTTATGTATTTGTTATTGTCTTTCTCTTTTTGTATGTTTTTAAATGTAAATAACCTAATAAAAACTATTTAAAAAAAAGAGAATGAAGGTGACCAGAGACGAGACTACTATTAATACAACGAATGCTGACTGTGATGACCTACTGCACGAATTCCAGGACATCTTAGACCAAAAGCTTGGCAAGTACGTGGGCACCCCAATTTCCTTTAGTTTAGACCCCAATATACCCCCCATTAGGATGAGACCCCACAGGATTCCCTTTGCGTTAAAACCAAAAATTGACCAAGAAATAGATAAGTTAATTAGTCAGGGAATCCAAGAGCCGGTCGAGCATGCAAAGTGGGAAACCCCCATAGTGACTCCCATAAAAAGCGATGGGTCTGTTCACATATGCGCAGACTATAAGTGCACAATCAATAAGGCCCTTCAACAAAGTGCATATCCAGTGCCTGTGGTCCAACATCTATTGCACACGCTTGGCCCGGGTGCCATTTTCTCAAAGCTAGATCTCGCGCAGGCGTACCAGCAACTTCCTGTTGATCACGAGACTGCAGAAGCCCAAATGATAGTTACACACCGCGGGGCATTTAAATGTAATAGACTACAATTCGGCGTTAGCGTGGCCCCAGGGATTTTCCAGGGAATAATGGAAAGGTTGCTAAACAAAATACCAGGTGTTGTCCTATACTTCGACGATGTACTAATAACAACTAAAGATAAAACACAGCTAAGGGAGAGGCTCAGAGAGGTGCTTACGAGATTCAGAACTGCGAGGTTAAAAGCGAAGGCTAGCAAGTGCCAGATTGGGGTACCAGAAGTAGAATTCTTGGGGTACCGGATCAATGGATCTGGATTGCACCCCACCAAGGAAAAACTCAGGGTGATCAGGGAAGCCCCGGTGCCCATAAACAGAACCGAACTACAAGCTTTCTTAGGACTATTGAATTTTTACAGCATATTCCTGAAAAATAAAGCTACCATCGCAGAGCCCCTTCACAAACTACTTTCCAATAAGGCCACCTGGGTTTGGGGTCCGGTGCAGAACAATGCATTCCAGGCAGTAAAAAGCCTACTTTCAGAAGACAGTTTCCTAATTCAATTTAGCGAGACCCTGCCAGTTGTGCTAGTGTGTGATGCATCACCTTTTGGGGTGGGGGCTGTATTGAGCCACAGACTTCCGAATGGACAAGAGGCCCCAACTGCATACTACTCCAGGACTCTTTTGAGCGCTGAGAGAAACTACGGCCAAATAGACCGGGAAACGCTTGCTGCCGTAGCAGGTGTCAAGCGTTTCCACGAGTACCTCTTCAGAAAACATTTTGAGCAATCACTGACCATCAGCCCTTATTAGGGCTCTTAGCGGGAGACAGGCCCACTCTGGCCACACTCCCCCCAAGAATGCTTAGATGGTCAAAATTCCTTGCTGCCTATTCCTACACTTATTGGCCTGGCAAGGCCATGGGTAATGCAGACGCATTAAGCTGCTGCCCATTGCCAGACTTAGTGGACGACCCCACTCTGGGCATCCCAGTACTCCTAATAGACTGTGCCAGACCAGGCCTGATCATGTCGGCCGACATTGCAGCCGAAACCAACAAAGACGCTGATTTACGCACAATTCTGAACTGGGTGTGGAGGGGGTGGCCACGAGGGCCAGTAAAGCCCCAACTGCAACCCTATGCACAAAGACAGCATGAAATATCGGCGCAAGGGGGGGTGCCTATTGTGGGGTGATCAGGGATTCGAGGGATTCCTAGCCAGTTTAGGAATTAAACATATACTGATCGCTCCGTTCCAGCCGATTAGCAATGGCCTGGCAGAACGATCAGTGAGATCTGTAAAAGAGGCGCTGGCCGACTAGGGCCGGGGGACAGGCAGGCCCGCATAGACAAATTTCTAATGGTGCAACATATCACCCCTTGTAAGGCCACAGGCAAGAGCCCTGCCGAACTACTAATGGGCCGTAAACTCCGGTCTGTTCTCAATAGATTACATCCAAGTTATTCTAACCAGAAGGAAATAAAAAGTCGGCTGCAAATAAGAACGTTCCAAATAAAGGACACCGTGCTCACAAAAAACTTTGCCGAGGGCCCTCTGTGGCTACCTGGGGAGGTCCTTGAGATAACTGGGCCAAAATCAAATGTGGTAGGCCTGGAGGATGGGAGGAAATGGTGGCGCCATGTGGACCAACTACGCAGACGTCGGCCATTAAATTCTGACTGGAAAAAGGGCCCTAATAATGTTTTTCCTGCAGCTACTACTAGCCTGAGAGAGCCAGATCACTTATCTGAGGATCCGGAGGCGCCACCCAGTGAGTGCGAGGAGTCCATCCCAGCCGAGATCGAGGCCACTCCCGAACTGTTCCAGCAAATTTTCACAGAGGGAGCCAGAGAGGGAAAACACATCCTCTCCGCCCAAAGCCGACGCCCAAACTGAATTGCGCAGGTCAACTAGGGAAGCAAAACGTCCTGTGTACCTAGATGATTACGTATGCAAATGTGTTGGGCTGAGCCAAGGGGGGAGGGATGTTGTGTCCTGAGATCTACATACTAGCTGGGAAGTTTCCACACAGGTTCGCTCTATTGAGAAGTGCAGGTAATTGCTGATTGGATCTTTCCAGCCAGGCTCCTCTATTTAAACCACACTCATCACCTGGACAGTTGCTGTTGTTGCTCACTGTAACTAATAAAGAGCTGAAGTCACTCTACCTGTCTCCTGCCTTTTCCGTATCAGAACCCAACAGCCACAATGATCCTTGGGTGTTGTGAGAAAGTAGACAGATAGAAGGTGGGGAAGATTGTTAGAGAGATCCAGTATAGAAATAAGACATTTTCTGACAATGAGAACAATTAACCAGTGGAACAGCTTGCCTCCTGGAGTTGTGGGTGCTCAATCACTGGAGTTTTCAAGAATAGACTGGACCAGGATGGTATAAGGCAGGTGTCCTCAAACTATGGCCCACGGGATGGATATTGCCTGCCAAAGCCATTAATCTGGCCCACACGGGACCACAAGGCTGCCCCACCCACATGCTGGCCCACACCTTTCAGCCAAGTGCAGGACTTGCTTTCGTGAGCTGGAAGTGAAAGGTAAGGCAGAGAGCTACTGGAGGTGGGGGGAGGCTAAAAACACACCTGTTTTTGGATGGCAGAAGGCTTCTGGGGGGCGGGAAGGCCAAAAAGGGATGCACGAATGCCCCAGAGCACCTCTGCGTGTCCCATTTTTGGCTGGCAGAGTGCTACTGGGGGCTGGGGAGGCTGCCCCGCCGCCGCTGCTTGACTGCCCGTCCTTCTCCTGTTTGGCGCTCGGCAGTTGGAAGAGGAGAGGGAGGGAGGAAGGGCTGGCCTGCTGGCAGATCAGCGCCCGCTGAGCCCCTGCCTTGGGGCTTCCTCGCCAGATCCGCTCCGAACGATGCCTGCTCGGTCCAATCCTGCCTGCCAGGAGTGTGGAGCCCTTGCTGGAGCCTGTTGCGCATGTTCAGCATGTGCAGAGAAAGCTCTGGGACGGCCAGCGAGATTCCAAAAGCAGATTGAGACCGCCGCGATGCGAATAGAATAGAATGGAATGGAAATAGGAGAGAATGGAATGGGAATAGGGATGGAATGGAATAGCAATAGCAATAGGATGGAATGGAATGGGAGTAGGAGTGGGAATGGGAATAGGATGGAATGGAATGGAAATGGAAATGAATGGAATTCAACAAGGTATCCCAGGGCACTGCCAGGATTGACGGAGATCCTGCAGAAGATGCCCCAGGAGCCAGTCTCATCTCTGTACCCATCAAGTATTCCATGTCCTGGTTTCTCTTCTCCACCCCCATTTGCTCTTCAACTTTAGTTGTAGTTTAAATCTTAATTTCTCCAGAGGGGCTCAAATAGTGGAAAGGAGAGAGGGGGAGAGAGAGAAAGAGAGAAAAGAGTGGAGGGAGGGAGGGAGGGAGGGAGGGAGGGAGGGAGGGAGAGAGAGAGAGAGAGAGAGAGAGAGAGAGAGAGAGAGAGAGAGAGAGAGAGAGAGAGAGAGAGAGAGATGTTGATTGTAAGCTCCGTGCGGCTGAGAATTGCTGCAAAACAGTTTCCTGAAGTGGACCACTAAACTCCTAAACAACTTAAAAACGATCTAGTAAAAAGAAAAGTCATCCAAAAGAGCAACATGCAAACAAAAGCAAATAAAACACAAAAGCAAATAAAACACCCCCAGGAGAAAAAGCAAATTAAAGTTTAATTTGTTTGTATTGTTTAATGGACTGCTAAATTGGCAAAATGGACTGCTAAATTGGCCACGCCCACCCAGTCACATGACCACCTAGCCATGTCCACCCAGCCGGTCTGGATCAACAGTTTGGGGACCCATAAATTGGCCCTCTGTTTAAAAAGTTTGAGGACCCCTGGTATAAGGTCTCCTGCCTTGAGGAGGAGGTTGGACTAGAAGATTGCTGGGGTCCCTTCCAGCCCTATAATTTTATGTTCTAAATTGTTATAGTTAGCACATGATAATGTTTGTCACATATCATTGGCCGCTTAAATAAATAATGTGGTCTTGATTGAACCTTTGCATCCATCTAATCAGGCAGATATATAGATTCTTATTTGGTAGCAACACAAACATTCTTGAGTAAACAGATGTAGGATTGGACTGTTAGAAAGTTTATAAATTTTAGCTGGATACATTTTATATTTTTCACAAACTTTGGTACTCTATAGCCACTACTCTTCATTGCCACTTTTATTATCTTTACTTTCATAATGATACTCTCATTATTTAGGTTTCACAACAAAATACATACTTGCAACAGTTGTGTCAAGATATAATAGTAATCATGCTGTTATAGAGAGAAAAAATATCTGCACTCACATCATGCTGTAGCTCGTACTGTCTCAATTAAAGATATGATCAATTTCATAAAAGCTTAGGGCTACCAGATAAAAATGCAGACACTCACTAGTTGACAGCAGAGAGTTAATGTTTACTGTCTCTTCTCTGACATCTCACGGTCATCTAGATCAGTGTTTTTCAACCACTGTGCCGCGGCACACTAGTGTGCCGTGACATAGTGTAAGGTGTGCCGTGGGAAAAACACCCGCCGGGTGTTTTTGCTACGGGACATCTCTGTGTCCCGAAAGTTGGTTTCGGGACACAGAGATGCCTCTATTAAGTCCCTGCAGCCCCGCGTTTAATTTAAAACGCGGGGACCGCCGGGAGGTAGCGCACGCAGGGACGTCACTGATGTCCCATGAGTGCGCCGATAGCAACAATCGCGGAGGACCAGAGCAGCGAGGACGCGCGCTGTCAACGTGGTAAGTGTTGAGGCAAGTGGCGGCATCGGGGGAAGGCTCCTGCCCGCGTCTCCCGCCCGCCCGCCCGCCTCTCATTCTTTTAAATGCTAAGGCAAGAGACGGCTGGCGAGTGAGGCAAGTGGCGGCATCGGGGGAAGGCTCCTGCCCGCGTCTCCCGCCCGCCCGCCCGCCTCTCATTCTTTTAAATGCTAAGGCAAGAGACGGGCAGGCGCCTCACTCGCCAGGCGCCTCTGCTCCGTGGTGCCTCCCGCGTGTGCAGCGTCTGCAATGTTGACAAGGACGCGGGCTCCCCGGTGCAGCCAGTGACCGGGGAAACACGCCGGAACGGCAATAGCAGCTCCTTCCCTCCCATGCGTCGCAGCCTTCCCAGCAGGCTGCCGGGCAAGACCGAAAAGACCGAAATGCAGGGCGGCGTCGGCGCTCCAGGGCTCCTTCGGCCGCTTGGCCGGAGAACAGCAGGGATGCCGCCACGGCCGTTTTTGAGCCCCCCCCCGCTCGAAGGCCACAGAGGTTCCTTCTTCCTCCTGCAGGGAGAAAGACAGAAGGAAGGAAGGAAGGAAGGAAGGAAGGAAGGAAGGAAGGAAGGAAGGAAGGAAGGAAGGAAGGAAGGAGAAGACAGACAGACAGACAGACAGACAGACAGACAGACAGACAGACAGAAAGAAAGAAAGAAAGAAAGGAAGGAAGGAAGGAAGGAAGGAAGGAAGGAAGGAAGGAGAAGACAGACAGAAAGAAAGAAAGAAAGAAAGAAAGAAAGAAAGAAAGAAAGAAAGGAAGGAAGGAAGGAAGGAAGGAGAAGACAGAAAGAAAGAAAGAAAGGAAGGAAGGAAGGAAGGAAGGAAGGAGAAGACAGACAGAAAGAAAGAAAGAAAGAAAGAAAGAAAGAAAGAAAGAAAGAAAGAAAGAAAGGAAGGAAGGAAGGAAGGAAGGAAGGAAGACAGACAGACAGACAGACAGAAAGAAAGAAAGAAAGAAAGAAAGAAAGAAAGGAAGGAAGGAAGGAAGGAAGGAAGGAAGGAAGGAAGGAAGGAGAAGACAGAAAGAAAGAAAGAAAGGAAGGAAGGAAGGAAGGAAGGAAGGAGAAGACAGACAGACAGAAAGAAAGAAAGAAAGAAAGAAAGAAAGAAAGAAAGAAAGAAAGAAAGGAAGGAAGGAAGGAGGAGACAGACAGAAAGAAAGAAAGAAAGGAAGGAAGGAAGGAAGGAAGGAGAAGACAGACAGAAAGAAAGAAAGGAAGGAAGGAAGGAAGGAAGGAAGGAAGGAAGGAAGGAGAAGACAGACAGAAAGAAAGAAAGAAAGAAAGAAAGGAAGGAAGGAAGGAAGGAAGGAAGGAAGGAGGAGACAGACAGAAAGAAAGAAAGAAAGAAAGGAAGGAAGGAAGGAAGGAAGGAAGGAAGGAAGGAAGGAAAGAAAGAAAGAAAGAAAGAAAGAAAGAAAGAAAGAAAGAAAGAAAGAAAGAAAGAAAGAAAGAAAGAAAGAAAGAAAGAAAGAAGAAAGAAAAGAAGTTAGGAAGGAAGGAAGGAAGGAAGACAGAAAGAAAGAAAAAGAAAGATGTTAGGAAGGAAGGAGTTAAATTTTTTTAACATTTTCTAATGGTGGTGTGCCTCGTGATTTTTTTCATGAAAAAAGTGTGCCTTTGCACAAAAAAGGTTGAAAAACACTGATCTAGATACTTGGACTTGACTGCTTCAAAAATTATTAAAAGGAATGTCATGGGAAATGACCCAGAGGTTTTGTGCTATGCTATGTGACCATATACACACGTTAATCTATAGCCAGTGGAAATTAATTCAAGATAAATATATATTGAATTATAGTTCTGATTTTTTAAAATTTATTTTGGCTGAAAATACTTGGATGAATATTTGATGACTCACATATAACTAAGACACCTATCTAGCAAAGGGAATGAGCTAATTGTTAAATTCAGTTCAACAAGTTCCTCATTAAGAACAAATTACTTGAGTTTGAAATCTGCTAATTTTCCAATCAGGGTAAGTGCTTGCACTTGTGATTTGGAAATAATTACCACAATGTATAACATCTTAACCTATGTAATGAGAGAATTCATTTCTATGGGATGAGAAAAAAGCTGAACTAATCTGTGATGTCCTATAGATTTTTTATTAGCTAAACATTGTCATTTATAGATCTGATAACTTTTACAGACAGTTCTAATTGTTTTTTCAAGTTGGTTTGTGTTTCACTTGGATTCCATAGAGAATGTTAATTTATAGCAATAGCATTTAGATTATAACGCTTCATAGTGCTTTACAGCCCCCTCTAAGTCGTTTACAGAGTCAGCATATTGTCCCCAACAATCTGGGTCCTCATTAGAGATAAATTGCATTATATTATCAACACAGCTGATACTATAACTAGCTTTAAACAACACAAAAAGCCAAATCCAAAGTATATTATGGTTAAACATGATGCATGAACTCAGCCTTTGTGGAGTCACGTTTTATGGCTTAACATATTATGTAGCCTAGCTATGGCTGAACAAACCATGGCTCAGAATCTTACTGCTTTGATCTGTATGTCAGCCTTCCCCAATTTGTGGCTTTCAGAGATGTAAGCCTACATCTCTCCTAATCTCCAGCAACTAAGGCCCACTGCCAATCAGTCTAATACAGTTAAGCAGGCACAAAATTGGGAACAACTGAAATGTAAAGCTTGGTATCTGTTTAACATCTGTATGTCATTTATGTATTCACAAGAAAGATGTTTAGAAGAAAAGATTTGTGAAATGAATTTTCTGCTGGTACAGTGTTACATTAATTGCTGTAAAACTGACTTTGCTAAGATTTTTACTGTTTTTAGTACATATTTTTAATTTAGGCTGCTCTATTTTTAGTATAATGCTGTAGGATATAAGGAAATTAAAAAATAAAATAGTATGTAGAAATTTGTATAAATGCAAAAGATTAAATTCTGCTTGGGCAGGGGGTTGGACTGGATGACCTACAGGGTCCCTTCACTCTATGTTACTCTGTTGAATTTGTTAAACATTATTTTGCTTTAAGATAGTTGGAGAAAATACATGATGAACAAATACGTAACATTGTGGTGTTAGAAACAGATATTATTTTGTTTGAGTACTGTTAGAAAGAGGCCCTGCTAAGGGAACATTCCTTATTGCCAAGAAGATAGATAAGAAAAAGCTATGCTTGCAAAATATTTTATGGGTAGTTATGGGGAGGTGTTGATGAACATGTCAGAAATGCTGTTGTCTCTGGCACCTTGGGATTAGCTGTGATCGGTTATTGTATCTGATGTAGGATACATCAGATACAATATGGGAGGCGTCGAGGCAGGGAACTATAAAATGTAATGCTTTTGAAATTTTAAGGTGTGGCTTTTGGCTCAAACCTCAATTTAAGGTCAGGCTGAAAGATCCATCACACTTTGCAAACTGTTGTTGTTGTTGTTGTTAATAATAATAATAATAATAATAATAATAATAATAATAATAATAATAATAATAATAATAATAATAATAATAATAATAATAATAATAATAATAATAATAATAATAATAATGTTATTTTTTAAAATAAAATCTCTTTGTTTTCACTGATCCAAGTTTTGTTGGTGAAGTCATTTCCAACAAATTGGTGGAGAATGCGGGAATTCTTTTGTTTTCTTCTGATGCCATGAATGGTGGGGTCGAGTGAGGAAGGCATGACCTGTTGATTTCAACAGTCCAAGGTCGGCTCAGCTGTTCAGAAGCACAGAACGAAATACGAATCCCCATTTTAAATAGTGATCGGTTGAAAATGGAAAGAGAGGGAAGGGACCATGTGAGAAATGGCATTTTATTCTTGTAACAATAAGAGCAAAGGCACAGCCATCTTTATGACATATTATATTGTATAATCAAAATATATTTTTTGCCTGTCAGCTTTCTTTCTGCTTCTCTGTTCTCACAGAAAAAGGGAATAAACAGGATGTGTTATGCTGACAGGAAGAGAGTGTGTGAGATAGGGACATGCTGACATTAGAAAAAGGAAGTATGCAGATGTCAGAAATGATGTGAAGTTCTAGGGAATTTCCATGCTGGAAGTTACCCGAGTGTAATGCCAATGTGTTACATACCAATCAGCCTAACATCAATACCTGGGAAAATACTGGAAAAAATAATTAAAAACCAGATCTCCCATCATCTAAAAACAAACCAAGTAATAACCAACAGCCAACACGGATTTGTTAAGAACAAGTCATGCCAAACCAACCTCATTTCATTCTTCAACACTGTGAGCAAATTAGTAGACCAGAGTAATGCAGTAGACATAATATACCTGGACTTTAGCAAAGCATTTGACAAAGTAGACCATAACCTACTCCTTCATAAGCTAGAAAAAAGCGGGATAGACAGCTACACAACCAGATGGATTAACAATTGGCTGACCAACCGTACCCAGCGAGTAGTCCTCAATGGCTCTAAGCCCACATGGAGAGAAGTAAGCAGTGGGGTACCACAAGGTTCCGTCCTAGGCCCAGTACTCTTCAATATCTTTATAAATGACCTAGATGAGGGAATAGCAGGAGAACTAACCAAATTTGCAGATGACACCAAGCTGGCGGGAGTAGCAAACACCCCAGAGGACAGACTCAAAATCCAGAGGGACTTCGACAGACTCGAACACTGGGCCCAAACCAATAAAATGAAATTTAACACGGAGAAAAGTAAAATTCTACACCTAGGTAAGAAGAATCAAAAATACACATACAAACTGGGCGAAACCACACTCAATAGCAGCAATTGCGAGAGGGATCTCGGAGTCCTGGTAGACAGCCAACTAAATATGAGCCAGCAGTGTGCAGCAGCAGCCAAAAGGGCCAATGCAGTCCTGAGCTGCATAAATAGAGGGATACTGTTAGGTCTCTGACCATAACTAATATTGGATAGAACAATATATGTCTAGCTTTTAACAGCTATAAGTCTGTTTAGCTTAGGTGTTGCAGACTGCCACAAGAGGGAGCTAGAGTTCACAGCTTATTTCTCTGGGAGTCCCTCTCTGTTTGTCTTTGGTCTCTACTACTTAGTGTAGTCTCTGCTACTCAGAGTGTGTTCTCTGCTACTCATTAGAGCAAGGCCTAGAGTATGTATGCTCTGCATTTCTCTCTGTGTTGTAGTTATGTATTATAGCTAAAATGTACTTGTACTGGATAATACTTGGATTGTCATTATGACTATTAAGTGTATGACTTTGGACTGTTTATAGGAAAATGCTATTTCTTAAAGTAAACGTTTAATTCAAGTTAGTGTATCTGTGTGTGGCTGAGTACTTATTCACAACTGATCTCAATCTAAACGTTTCTGTATGCACAACCTTGGTAACACAAGGAATACTCTGCTAATACATTAACACTGGTTATGGGCCCAGAGAGATATTGAGAGTTAGTGTGAATATTCAGTTTCATACTCAGACAGCTAACTTGTGGTTTACTGTTAAATTAACAATGGCACAAGAACAGTCAACTAGCTTATCCCTGATAACCAGGTTAGATGGAACTAACTATGTTTCCTGGTCTATGAAGTGCAGCTTACTTTTGCGTAAAGAAGGATTATGGACTGTGGTTAATAATCCACCTGATATAACTGCTTGGGATCTAACAAATGATGAAGATAAGAAGAAAATAGCTGACTTTAACCGGGATAATGAAAAGGCTCTTAGTATTATTGGACTGACACTGAGTGATCAGCAACTGGTCCATATTCATGGTGAAGATTCTGCTGCTAAGTGTTGGAGTACCTTAAAGAGACTTTATGTTCGAGATAGTGTTGGTGCGCATATACACCTTACACGTAAACTGTTCAGAGCACGTTTGTTAAAAGGTGGTGACATGTTAGCTCATTTGGAGTTTATGAAGAGAACATTACAAGAGCTACATGAAAAAGAACTGATTTTCTCAGAGTTGCATCAAGTTTATATTATTCTTTCTTCTTTGGATGACTCTTATGATGATTATGTGTCTTCACTGGAAGTTTTAACCAGAGATGAACTGACATTGACTGGCATAATAGGAAGACTGTTAGAAGAGTCTAGAAGAAGGCAAGATAGAAAACAACTGAGAGAGAAACAACCACAGGAAGAACCACAGAGAGAGAAACAACCACAATCTTCAACTGCCTATATTGTTAGGAAATGTTATTCTTGTGGGGCTAAGGGTCATATAGCCAGATTCTGTAAAATGGGTAAAAAGCAGAATGCTAGTAATATGCAGAGAGCTTATAATGATGTTAGTGTAGCTATATCAAGTACAAATAAAAATGTAAGCCATGATATTTGGATAATAGACAGTGGAGCATCTCAGTGTATAACTAAAAGTAAAGAGAGATTTGTTAATATGACTGAAAGTAAACAGCATGTATCATTAGCAAATGGCTGGAAATTGAGAGTATCTGGAGAAGGTAATGCATATTGTTCATGTATTAATGAAAATTTACCAATGTTATATGTACCTAACCTTATATATAACTTACTATCTGTGAGAGAATTGGTAAAAGCAGGGTTTGTGGTAACTTTTCAGGGAGATAAATGTTTAATTGAAAAACAAGGTAAAAGAGTTACTGCAAGGTTGCATGATGGCTTATACATTATCCACGATAGTCCATTAAATAAGGCTAATTCAGTTTATGAAAAGAGAAAGCCTCATGATGAATGTATTCATTTGCTCCATAGACGTATGGGACATTTAAATTTCAAAATTTTAAAGAAAACTGTTGAGTTATCTAATGGTATAAAATTAAAACCTTGTGCAAGATATTTAAATTGTAATGCTTGCAATCAGGAAAAAAGCAAGGTAATTCCTGCAAACAGGTTAAATGGATTTAAAACCAAGGAACCATTAGAGGTTGTATTTGCTGATCTCATTGGCCCTAAGAAACCCAGTTTAGGTGGAGCCTGTTATATATTGAGCATAGTTGATCATTTTTCTAGATATGGTTTCTGTTATCTGATGAAAACAAAAACAGAAACATATCAGCATTTTGTAAACTGGTTAAGGTTTGTTGAACGAAAAATGAAAAAGAAACTGGTTAGTTTAGTAACAGATAATGGTACTGAGTTTACCAATAATAGATTTGAAGATATGCTAAAGAGAGCTGGTATTGAACATAAGCGTTCTGCTCCTTTTCGGCCGCAACATAATGCGCATATTGAAAGAAGAGGTCAGACATTACAGGCTATGTCTCGAACCATGATTTCAGATTCTGGTTTACCAGAAAGACTCTGGGGTGAAGCTATAATGTGTGCTAACCATGTTTTGAACAATGTAGTGAATGTAACAACTGGTGAATTGCCATTTACCCGTTGGTATGGTAGGAAACCAAATCTTAGTTATTTGCATACATTTGGTGCACCAGCATGGGTGCATATTCCCACACAAGTAAGGCGAAAGGGACAACATAGAGCACGGAAATTATGTTTTGTAGGATATGAATCTAATCATAGATCATTTAGATTCTGGGAGCCAGGTACTACTAGAGTATATTGTAGTGCAAGTGCTAAATTCCTTGAGCATGTTGGATGGAGTAAACTGGAACAGGAATACAAGGAACAAGATAGTATTGTTGTTGAGGATCCATTGTTTCCTGATGATTCTGATAAGAATAGTACTGATGATAGGATAGTGAAAGAATCCTCAATAGAGGAACCATCTATGGATGATGTAGAAGATACTTCGATAGGGGAGGAAAAGGTAGAGGAAATTCCAACAACTTGTACTAAATTGCCTAGGAGGTCAACTAGGGAGAGACGTCCACCTGATAGATATCAGGCAAGTATTGTATGCCAGATTAATGTGGAACCGTCTAATTATAATGAACTTAAGCTGTATCCAACAAAGGAACAGGTAGCTTGGCAGGAAGCTATGAATAAGGAATTAAAATCTTTAAAGGATCTTGAGGTATATGAAGATGTAAGGTTACCACTAGGTGAGCGTGCAATAGGTTGCAGATGGGTGTATAAATTAAAGACTGGTGTGGATGGCACTGTTACCCATAAAGCAAGATTAGTTGCTCAGGGATTTGCTCAATCAGATAAGGATTATGATGAGGTATTTGCACCTAGTCTGAGAGCAAATACATTGAGAGGAGCATTAGTTTGGGCAGCTAAAAATAAATGCATAATTAATCATGTAGATGTCGAAACTGCATATCTACATGCACCTTTACAACATACCATTTATATGAGAAAGCCATTAGGTTTAAAAGATGATGGAAAAAATGATTATTGGAAATTAAAGAAAAGTCTTTATGGTTTAAAGCAATCAGGTTATGAATGGAATAAATGCATTGTAAAAGAATTAGTTTCCATGGATTTTAAAGCTGGTATAGCTGATCCTTGTTTATTTAGGAGAGAGAAAGATGGTTTGATTTCTCTGTTGCTATTATTTACAGATGATATAGCGATTATAACAAAGACTGAACAAGAAGCAAATGATATTGTTTCTGAATTACAAAGAAAGTTCAAGATTAGAAATTTAGGAGAAATTAAACATTATTTGGGTCTTGATATAATGAAGACAAATAGAGGATTCAAAATTTCGCAAGCTAAGAAGATTAGCCAATTGTTAAAAAGATATAATCTGGAGAATTGTAAAACTGCTAAGACACCAATGGATCAGGGATTTACAAATAGTGATACTAAATGTCCTGTGTTTGATAAGGAGATATATCAGTCTCTAATTGGTAGTCTCTCATATTTGAGTAATTGGTCTAGACCAGATATATCTTATAGCGTAAATCAACTGGCTAGATATAATGCTGAACCAAATGAAAGGCATTGGCAAGCAGCTAAACGAATACTAAGATATCTAAAGCACACAATACATTATTCTTTATATTTAGAACCGAGAAATGAATTAGTGTTATCTGCATATGCTGATGCAAGTTTTGCTACTGATGCAATGACTCGCAAATCAACATCAGGTATAGTGGTAATGTTGGGTAATGCTTTAATAGGGTGGAAATCTATTAGGCAACAACATATTAGTTTATCCACTATGGAAGCAGAATTCTCGAGTTTATCATTAATGTGTACAGAATTGGTATATTATAAACAATTGTTAAAGGATATAGGAATTACTGTACAGGAGCCATTTATGGTGTATGAAGACAATCAATCTGCCATTAGTATGGCTAATAGTTTAGCTGTGAAAACAAGGTCAAAACACACTGATTTGAGATATCTGAATGTTAGACAATGTGTTCAAAATAAAATGGTTAAGTTGGAATACTGCATGACTGAACAGAATATTGCAGATCATTTTACTAAAGCGCAAGGTGCAATTAAACACAAAGAGTGTTGTGAAAACTATGGTTTAAAGATGTAAGGTATTATATATTGATCTACCCAAAGGGGAGAATGTTAGGTTTCTGACCATAACTAATATTGGATAGAACAATATATGTCTAGCTTTTAACAGCTATAAGTCTGTTTAGCTTAGGTGTTGCAGACTGCCACAAGAGGGAGCTAGAGTTCACAGCTTATTTCTCTGGGAGTCCCTCTCTGTTTGTCTTTGGTCTCTACTACTTAGTGTAGTCTCTGCTACTCAGAGTGTGTTCTCTGCTACTCATTAGAGCAAGGCCTAGAGTATGTATGCTCTGCATTTCTCTCTGTGTTGTAGTTATGTATTATAGCTAAAATGTACTTGTACTGGATAATACTTGGATTGTCATTATGACTATTAAGTGTATGACTTTGGACTGTTTATAGGAAAATGCTATTTCTTAAAGTAAACGTTTAATTCAAGTTAGTGTATCTGTGTGTGGCTGAGTACTTATTCACAACTGATCTCAATCTAAATGTTTCTGTATGCACAACCTTGGTAACACAAGGAATACTCTGCTAATACATTAACAGATACAATCAAGGACCAGAGAGGTACTAGTACCACTCTATAAAGCCTTGGTCAGACCACACCTAGAGTACTGCATCCAGTTTTGGTCACCACACTACAAAAAAGACATTGAAACTCTAGAGAAAGTGCAGAAGAGAGCAACCAGGATGATAAAGGGTCTGGAAAATAAAACATACAAAGAGCGGTTGCAGGAACTGAGCTTGGCCAGTCTGGCGAAGAGAAGGACCAGGGGTGACATGATAGCAGTGTTCCAATACTTGAGGGGATGCCACAGAGAGGAGGGGAGCAGGCTGTTCTCTATGGCACCAGAAAGCCAAACAAGGAATAACGGATGGAAGCTGACCAAGGAGAGATTCAACCTGGAAGTGAGGAGAAACTTTCTGACGGTGAGAGCGATCAACCAGTGGAACAGCTTGCCAGCAGAGGTCGTGAGAGCCCCAACACTTGCGACCATCAAGGAGAGACTGGACTGCCATCTGTCTCAAATGGTGTAGGAACTCCTGCTTGAGCAGGGAGTTGGACTAGATGACCTACAAGGTCCCTTCCAACTCTAATAATAAATCTAAATCTACATCTAGATGCTTTTAATTGTTCATTCGGACTCCTGTTGATTTCCTTGGTGTATTTCTCACAGACCAGGTTTAAGGAATTGCTGGAAACAGACCGGGCAACTTTCATGCACGAACCTAGTAGTTCTGGTGAAATAAGAATACACTCCCTAGACGGTTGGGTAGAAC